>JAKTRT010000081.1:0-48004 GCA_030579895.1 Sugiyamaella grinbergsii | reverse complement strand
CCTGGCGACGTAGCGCCGTGTCGGCTCGCGACAATCCTGCCTACGTGCTTCTCCATCTATGACGTGGGCATTCCCGTTCTATATCGGCGAGTGTCGTGCCAGACATTCTCATACTCGTCTACTAGCTAGTCATAGCAAACGGACAATACTAAACATTCCCTCATTTAACTGACTCTCTTCCGTCCCCAACACGTCCGCAACGCGCGACTTTTAGCCGTTTGCGGCAGCGGGGTTAGGGCACGCATCGCGTGTTTTGATGGTTTTGATATGTCAAATATCCACTGGCACACCACTAGCACTCGTTGTAGTAGGGAACAGGTTTTCTTCAATAATTTCTTTGCCTCAACAACCAAAACAATAGGACCGACTAACGAGTCCCGCCAGACAGACTAGTTTACATTACAGTACATGGCATGAAAAAGCACCAACATTGTCGGTATCCAAGTAAGTGAGATACAAGATATTTGGAGTCGCTAGGACCCGAACTTGTAGTACAGAAGATTGGAGACTTTTCATCAGGGCAAATCAATCGTTCTGTTAGGTTGTCTACGAAGCAAATACGCCTCGTGTGGTGATATCCAAGTGTGGATCTAACTGTGTTTTTCAGACTATTTGCTATATTGAAATTGAAATATAAACAAAAGACAAAGCAACACTACTGTGTTTTTTTCATCTTTGCTGATAATTTGCTTGTGAACCAATTTTCGCCTTTCTACTAGTACTTCTTATCTTTAGATCGCGTTTGTGAGCCCGTGGGCATTTGTTTTGTCTGTGCCAGTGGTTCAATTTCAGTTTCGTGCAATAGTCATGAAATTTTGGTAGAAGAAGAACAAAACCAACACAAAAAGAAGAATCGCCTCTACGAAGAACAACAACATTCCATTCGACTGCATCTCATCAACTCGTCCGTGATGAATTCAAATTCAATGACGCCAGATATAAGCCCTCTACGGCATCATCATCATAATCTACCGGCTCCAAAACCGTTCAGGAAGACCTTACGTAGGTCGACAAGGCTACTGAATTTAGAGCAAGCTGCCAGTAGGAAAGATGTTGACGGCGATATGATTGACGTGGATGGCGACGTGGACGTCAGTGCAGGAATAGGCTTGAGTGGCCTGGGCTTGGGTGGATCGCATGGTCAGCTTTCTATTAATGAAAACGACTATGGTCATATGGCTAATGAAGGTGACAGTGGCAGCAATAGCGGAAGTAACAGCACTCATAGCAACTCTAGTGCTAGCATCACTGTCAGTTCAAGCACCAGCTCTAATGGCGATGACAATCTCAACGTCGGCAACCACTCGTTATCATCCAGTACCAAGAGTGGACTTGTTCCCTCGACATCATTCTCTCTCAAACGACCACATCCCTCATCCTCTGACATGAGAAGTCCAAGCTCAACATTCCCAAAACCACGGTTCATAACAAGAAATGCTCTGGACCAAAATGATGTCAGTTCTCATTTTTCTATTTCCGCATCGACATCAACCCCTAACACTTCATCTACCGGCTCGTCACAATTCATTCCTCCTCTATGGTCGAACTCAATAAAACGAAGAGATTCCTTTGATCAACTATTCGCACCCACATCTCCATTTGCGATTGGTCAAAGTACTCCGGTTACTAATTTCAATTCCAGCTCGTCATCTACTACAGCAAATAACCTTTCCTACCAATTTTCAACAAACAACCCGTATACAACCTCGCCATCTCCATCTCCAATACCAACGTCGAAATCTCACCATCTACATTTACAGCATACTAATCAGCATCAGTCGCATGCACCACTTCCACATCCTCCGCTTCCTCGTCAAGCACCATCCCAGATCCATCGTCCAAGACCGAAATTCAATCCATCAATAACCGCAGAGTTCTCGGATTATCATACTCCCGAAAACTACCGATCTGTAAAACCACTCCAAACTGCATTTATGAGTACCGGTCTTCTTTCAAAGCGAAATCGCATGAATGAGTCTGATTCTCACTCTGAGGGTCTGCGCATGCCTCCTGATACTCCCTGCAAAAGACCATCAAATACATCACTGCCAATAATGAATCACAACTCGAATTCTATGTTCGGGTCAAGTCCTGCTAGCTATTTCTTGAACACCTCCAACATTGGCGGTGGATTCGGCACTACTGCTAGTGGACGTAGAAGAAGCAATCTTGGGCTTCACGACTCACTTCTTCGATTTTCAGTCGACTTTGGCAATACGTCAACTCAGGCTGCTGAAACTGACAGTCCTATGCATGATGATTTTCTTGATCAACAGGAGCCTGAGACGCCAACAAAGGAAACGAGCGGTCATAATCTAGGCAGCTTTAAAATTGATATGGATGACTCGTTAACAACAACCGCAAGCAATAATAACTCATCATTTGCGCAACCTTCCACTTCGTACAATTCGCCATTTCATCCACCAATAAATTCTCTGCCGATGAATATCCCCAACTCTAGTCGAAACTCCACTAGTGTGGATGATTCGTCAACAACCGAGAAACAAATTTCTACAACTCCTCAATCACGGGTATCAAGGTGGACTGATGGCTCTTCCAGCGAGCACACATCATCATCACCACGAACTCCCGATATAATTATGCATTCTGATAGTGTTGCCAACCACAGCGCACCATCTATGGATCCTCTTCACGGCCACGCTTCGTCAATCCCAATGATTCGACGAACCACCAGTACAACTAATCTCGTGTCAGTACAAGAACCGCCAAAGACACCTGCAAAAACCCCTAAAACACCCATCGACCCGCTCATGAATGCCTCTAATTTCTTGTCACTTCGAAAATCGTCAGTAGATATTGACGATCCTGTTCTTACCGAGAGGTTCGATGGAGTATCACTGGTTGGCCGAGGGGAGTTTTCCATTGTATATTCCTTGTCAATGCGAGGTAATGGCAACTCTCAGTCAACGCCGTCTCAACTTGATCTTAATCCCACTAATAATAGCCACCCCCATACAATTCATGATAATCGCTATGCGGTGAAGCGTACTCGGTTCCCATTCCTAGGTCCCAAGGCGCGTGCTAGGCGATTAGAAGAGGTGGAAATTTTGAGATCTCTTACGAATGCTTTCCGTGCAGATGGGCGTAGTTCAGAGGAGGAGCCAGCAGAAGAAGGTCGTGATTATGTTTTGATGCTTCTTGACGCATGGGAAACGAATGGATATTTATATATCATGACCGAATTTTGTGAGAACGGCAGCCTTGATACGTTTTTGAGCGAGCGTGGTAATATCTCTCGTTTGGATGAATGGAGAGTTTGGAAAATTCTTGTTGAAATTTCTTTGGTAAGTATTGACAGTTGTTCAGAAAGAAGAGAAGAAAACGTTGAATACTAACATATTCATTTCTAGGGCCTGCGATATATCCATAGCCGGGGATTCCTTCACTTGGATATCAAGCCAGCTAATATCCTGATTACCTTTGAAGGAATGTTGAAGATTGGAGATTTTGGAATGGCTACTACCTACCCAGCAGTTAAAGGAATCGAGCGCGAAGGGGACCGAGAGTATATCGCTCCCGAAGTTTTATCCTCACAACAATATGATAAACCAGCAGATGTATTTTCTCTGGGTATTATGATGCTGGAAATAGCCGCCAATATTGTTCTACCTGATAACGGTATTCATTGGCAGAAGCTCAGGTCCGGTGACTTGACCGATGCTGGTAGGCTTAGTTCTGGTGACCTCCATCATGTTAATGAGAATAATGACGACGATGAAGACTATGACGATGATGACGATCATAATAGTGAGCTTATTCGGCTGAGTTTGGATAATGATTCTCGTACTAGCTTGGAGGATGAAGGGACGTCTCCACGAATGCCACCATCACAATTCCATGATATTCATATGACGTCTCATAGTAGCGGAAGCAGTAAACGAGGCCGACATCGCCGTGGTATCCCTTCATGGGCACCAAAGTTTATGGTTGATAATTCAGGAGCTCTGGATCAAATGGTCGAATGGATGTTGTACCCGGAGCCTCATAATCGACCTAGTACTGATAAGATTCTTCTTACGGAAGAATGTCTATGGGTCGAGACGCATCGCAAGGCAGGAGCGGTTATCTATGAAGGGGATTATGGACCTGAGCCTGATCATATTGGCGTCGATGACGAACATGCAAGTAATATGCTACAGGAGAATCACAATCAAGACAATTGGCGAAGGGGCCTTTAGGGCCCTGGTGGTGTGTCTCCCACTCACGAAATATTTATTTTTTTTGCACAAAACGATAACCCGTCATAATGTTTACTATGTATGACATGTACATCTTTTTTTATAATAACTTATCTTTTGTGTATATCTATTCAATGAAATCACATTATTTATTTATCTGTCTATTGTGTATGGCTTACCGTAGTTGTTTCTGACGCTTCTCGTACATAAGTACGCACTTCACACGTTCTGGCGAGCCTCGACGGATGCGCGAAGCGTAAGAGCAAGCCATTGACCTTCCCTGCGCATTCTCCAGTTGGTTGGCTGCCAGACCACCAGTTTTTCTCCGCGTATGGGGATTTCGCTGCCAGGAAGCCCGTACCCAGAATGCACTTACCGCCGCTCGGGCCAAATGAACAAATAAACAGGGTACATATTAGCCGTACGTTTCAGATACGAGAACAGTGGAGAGAGATCCTTAACAAACAGAGAGCTCCACAGGTTCACCACCAGAGGCCGAATTAACGGGTTAACTGGAACAACAAAAACGAGCCATCTGTGGGAATTTATTATTTTTAGGGAAAGTTTCCGAGACCGGTCGGTAAATTGGAATTTGCTTATACAGCAATTGATTTTGTGGAGTAAGTGAACAAGAAGTAGAAGGCTTTTTTTCCCCCGTACCGAGTATGACAAAGGAATGAAAAACTTGAGCATCGTCGGTTTCATGTCCGGCAAAGCCGGTTGGCAAATTAGCGCTTTGGAGGAGCTAGACGGTTTGCTTTACTGGAACTCGCCGAGAGCCAGATATTAACCGGACACAGAAAAATGACTTCGATGAGCCGAACAGAGTATTCGAATGCAATTCTACCTGCTCTGTCTCCGGACCGAGCCGTGGATGTCATTCGAGACAGGCTCAATAATGCCAAATTGCTGAATGATGAAATAGCTGACTGGCTGAAAGAACGGGCTCGTATTGAAGAGAGTTATGCCAGTGAATTGGACAAATTGAGTAGAAAGGGACCGCTGGGCCATGAACAAGCTTTGGGAACCTTTACGAGCGTTTGGAGCGAATTGACCAAGTCGGCCAGAGACGTTTCTAAAGCATCTTCAGATTATGCAAAGAAGACCAGAACTGATATCGAGGGTCCTATACGAGCGTTTTCGCAAAAGTCACCTCAATGGGCGGATGTTCGGGACTTACACGATGGCCTGTCTGGAGTGGCCAAGAATCTAATTGAAAGTGAAGACAATCTGACAAAGTTGAGAAATAAAAAGAGTTCCAGTGGAAAGGTCGAATCAGCCCAGAAGTCGGTGACCGAGAGTAGAAGCCAATGGGAAAACCAGGGTCCGTATGTTTTAGGACAATTTGAGATTGCTGATGAATCAAGATTCGCTCTACTTAGGGATAGCTTGACAAGATTAGAAACTTTGGAAGCCGATAGAGGACAGGCGGTTGTGAAGAGTTCAGAAAAGGTTTTGAATTCGATTTTATCGTTTGATCCTCTGGAAGAGGTTAGGTCGTTTGCTGCCCAGATTGTCGCTGGAAACATTGGCGGTGGCAGTGGCAGTGGCAGCAATGCCCATCACGATACCAGCTCTCGCCATTCGGTTATTAGCTCAGATGATACCGATGGTCATCATTTCAATAGAGGTCTAGTAGGCAACATCCATCGTCCTTCTCGTAATAATCTCGACGATTCTAGTAGCATTACCTCTGGCAATACCCCTTTGGGAGGAAGTGGAGGGGCCAGCAAATTGCGGTCTAGAGTGGGTTCCATATTCCGAGGTGGTAGAAAGAAGAAGGCCTCCGAGATGCCTGTACCAGGATCAGCTTCTGGTGCTAATGCTCCTGTCAGGCCTTCACAACTTGGTGGTTCTGGGCGACGTGGCACAGACTCGTCTGATTTGTATACGCCCGTAGAGCCTTCGGTGATGGCTGCTCGACAACAGCAACCACAGCAGCAGTCGCCCGAACAGCAACAGGCCAGCCAGCCCTCATCTTCTAAGCCTCTACCTCCACCTTCAAGAAAGGTCAATGGCCAGTTCCAGCCGAGTTCAACCAACCCTCCCGACAGAGAAGTAAAAGATAATGAATATGAGAAAGATGAGGAAGATAACCAACCTTTGCATGAAATAGCATCGGGTCAGCAACAACCATTCCGAGTGAATATTAGGAAGGATGTTATAACTGAAGAAAACGAGGATGCTGATGTTGCATTGTCCAATGTTGCTACAACTTTACGATCCCAGCCAACTATCTCCGGCAGAGGATCCCGAGGACGTAGAGATATTCAATCCAGGTTGTTCACTGAAATAGAGGCATCTGACTTGGAGTCTCAAACTAAAAATCAAGACCATTCTGGACCAAGTTTTGTTGGCCAGCAATTCTTTAATCAATTGCAAAGCTTCCCTGGACAACAGGGCCAACAAGGACACGCTCAGAATGGATTTGCACAAATGGAAGCACCCCAGATGCTGCCACCTGTTTCACAACCATCGGGAACAGCACTGCAAGCTGTAAGTGAGAACGAACCTTTTGCCATTAGTAACCAGCAACCATTTGACTCTCAACAAATGCCACAATATTTCAACCAGCAACCTCAGATGCGACCTCAACAACTCTCCCAACCACCACCACCACCACCACCATCGCAACAACAGCCTCTGTTTACTGACAGTTCTAGGCAAAATGATATGTCCCCATTGGTTACATCAACTTTCAACTCAACTCCCGAGGGTCAGGCTCCAAATAGTGCCGTAACGTCGGGAAGTGACAATGTGTTTACTCCAATCAGCCCTGGTGCATTTACCAATGGTACTGGTTCGGTTACAAGTCCAATAAGTCCAACCGCTCCAGCGATGGCTGATACCACTCCTGCTCCTAGAGAAGCTGTCGCTTTCCCTCCAATGCCTCAAACTAGCACTGCTGCTACTGAGTCTCCCGGTTCAGAATTCCAGCCTCCTTTAGCTGCCTTCCGTACCGGGCGTGCCAGCAGTGATGTACAGTCTCTTAGATCGCTTCAATCTTCGGCCACGGGCGGGGCTGCCGGCTCTGCTTTGAAGCATCCTGACCTTCCCTCGACACCTGGTTTGGTAGGTTCAGTCGTGGAAGTGATCACCGTCAATTTGAAAGATGGAGTTCCAACAAAGTCACTTGTTGGCGGAGAAGTGGCCCTCGGATATACTGACACGGATATGGCTACACCCGGAAGTGTCTATATAAAAGTGAAGAGCAAGAACAGCAACATAGAAAAACTAATAGCTAATCACCATCTGTTAGTTCCGTCAATGGATAATGATACTTTTAAAATTGACCTCTCATCTCCTTCGACTGCTAGTAGTCTGGTTGGTGTTCGCCAAGGAGTTAAAGCACTTTTATATTCTTTATCCGGAGACCAGCCTGAGTACAACCCACTTTTATTCACACCTATTTGGCGTATTGAAGAGAAGCAATCGAGTTTAATGCTGACGTATGAGCTTTCTGACAGCTTTATAGGTGATGAGCTGGTAATCCATGATCTTGTTATCAGTGTTCCTATTGAAGGAGGTTTCGCGCATTCTGCTCAGAATAAGCCTGTTGCGTCTTTTAATAAAGAGCGACAAAGGATCACATGGAGATTCACCGATCCAGTAACGATCAAGAAGGGAGATAAGGAACGTCTTCTTTGTAGGTTCTCGACAGACGGTTATGCACATGAAGCATCGTCAGGACTTGATGTTCGATTCCGACTTGTTGACCCGGCATCTTCGTTGCTCTCTCAACTTTTGCTTGAATATACTGCCAAAGCCCAAGAAGATCCATTTAGTGATGAGGCGCCTAACGCAAGCACTGCATCGCTGTCTTCGCATCTCAACTGGACTCCAGTATCAGTAGCAAGAAGTATAGTGACAGGGAAATATTCTCTGCACTCAGAACTTAACGTTAGCAAACGTTAGGTAATTTGTAGTTATCTGAATGAAATATATATTAGTTGTATAAGCTTTCTGTAGCTACGGATTGTGGGTCTATTGACTGTCAGGCTCTTCTCTATACTTAGTTGACCAGTATGTTGAGCATGTTCATATCTAAAAGCTCGACAGTCTACCGGAGGCAGCGAATACAGAAATTGAATAAATTAATCTACATGTGCAATGAGAACGATCACCAGTTGCCTGCAGCTTGAAGGTTGGTTTCTCGTTCTTGTTCGTATTCGATTTCGACTTTTGGTCCTCTCCTTCTTGGCTTCTTGTCCGATTTGGATTTCTTAGAAGCAGGTTTTCTCTTGCCAGTTTTAGCATCCTCCTCATCGTCTTCATCCTCTTCTTCACTGCTAGATTCGTCACTGGAGTCAAATTTTTGCTCTCCATCGTCATCGGATCCACCGAGCCATTTCTCGAGATCTTCAAGTTCAACAATATCATCTTCATCTTCATCCTCAACAAACTCCACTTCACCAACATCAGACTCATCTTCGAGCTCTTCATCCTCGTCGAACTCTTCCTCATCCTCCACACCTTGTTCCTTTTCAACACCGTGAAGAACATTTTTCCAAATCTTCTCATCAACATTAAGAGGATTCTCACCATATGCACCAGTCTTCAATCTTTCTAACAATTCCTTTTCAATAGCCTTTTCCAACTTAGCAGCAACCAAAGCTTTACGCTCTCTAGTTTGTTCTCTTCTTTTAACCTTTGGTGCCTTTCCAACGTATTGTCTTTCATTTTCCTTTAATGCCAACCGTCTTTCGGTGATGGCAACCTGAGTAAGACGGGTTAATCTCTGCTTACACTTGTGAATCAAGAAATTTGGCCAGTAAATCAACTGCTGATCAATCTGTTCTAATGCTCGTGAATATTGTTTTGATAATTTAACTCGTTCCCATAATTTAGCAGGGGTATGTGCTCTTTCGGCTGTCTTCATATACAAATATAGTCTTCCATTTACATTTCGAACAGTAGCATATTTGGAATTTGCCAGAGGACAAGACTGTCGGTTACACAGACCAGAAACGTTATACTCATTTCTACAAAAGTTTTGCTCTTTTGTAGTTTTTAATTTAAATGCACAAAATTGGTGATTGATGACTTGCCAAATGATCTATTTTGTTAGTTTTTTAGGCCCGACGGAGTATTTCTGGCAGTTCGGTGCTAACGACATTCAAATTGCTCGATAACTTACATCGTCCGACATTTTTCTATGAATATGAGTGTCACTTCTGCTAACACTTGTTGGTATAAAGCTACGGAAGAAAAAGTCTTTTGACAAAAATTATTTCTGCTCCTCTATCCCTAGCTAACCAATGTGAGTGAAACTATTATAACATAGTTCTATGGCAGATCAATTTTTTTTTTTTTTTTGAAAAAAACTTTAAACTGGCAATGATCGTCACATGTAAGCATAAGCCTTACCCGGCTAGTTGGTGCGGCTATTTTCAGCCGCTTCATCACTAAAGATCATTTTTCTTATTCTTTGCTACTGGCGACTGACAAGCAGATGTTCAGACAGTCTCAAGCCTGATTCTGATTCGGTTCTCCTTTTAACGTGGTTCAAATGTTCAAACGCATAGCACAACAGCAGGTAGCTCGGCTGAGTGCCTCTGCTATCCATCAGGTGAACACGTTTGGCCAACAGCTTCCATTTCTCGTCCAAAGAGCAAACTATATTCTTCCTCAAGCCAAGAGAGGTAAGTAAACTTCCGGGAAACTTGTCTGAATTCCAACGTCGCATCTGCTTAATAGAATCCGTACTAACTGCGCTATAGAAAATGTTGTCAATGTCTATATGCCCACTTCAAGGCTTGTTCCAAAAGGATCATCCCCAATTCTCGAGATTCAAAAGGACTTTTATCAAAAATACGATGCTGATGGAGTCAAGCGAGAATTATTCAATCCTCAAAATGAAAATAGAATCCGTCCAGGAGATGTTGTTCGAGTTACAAAAAAAGACGGATATTCGTTTGTAGGCGTCCTGATAGCCGTCAATAAGAGACATTTGAGTACTAATATTCTATTACGTACCAAGATTTCTGGCGTTGGAGTAGAAAACAGAGTCAATGTGTTCAATCCAGCAGTTGCAAATGTAGAGGTTCTACGTGTTCCTGCCAAAAGATGGAAGAGGTCCAAGTTATACTTTATTCGGGAGAATAGTAAACTTGATGTCGGTGATGTTGATGCCGAGATCCGTAAAGCCGAAAGGCGGAGGGTGTAATTACATAGATCCTTTTTTATCCTTATAATGTAAATAGCATACTAGTTTTTTTTAGTTTTATTATCCGCGATTTGGTTGGATTCTAGATATGGTCTACTATGTATGGGCTCTATGTATCAGCTACTGCATATCAAGCGGCGTACATTGAAGTGAGCTGTTAACCAGAGCATGTTTTTCCTGGCTCTGAGACGTAAAGTCCGGAAAAAGAGCATATCTCTTTGGATGAGCTCTGGTGTAGGATACACACACATAAGAATAACTGAGATACTAAAGATAAGATAACAATTCAAAGCGCGTGCGCGGCATACTCAAGAAATACTTATATGCAGAACACGGACTTGTAAACAAAACCAATATTTATCATCAGTTTTAGACACACGAGAGTAAGAAGTTTTGGAAAATTGAAGTGAAGTTCTAAAAAACGTTCAGAGAACAGAGATTGCTATACCAGAACTTGAATCTCACGCACAAAATATTATATCCATTTTACAGACTCATCACATCACTTTTACCAACTGCGAACGCGCGTTATACGGTTACGCGTTAAGCTATGTTTGCACCAAAGATATACGAAGAACAAGACGCCTCAATGTCTATGGTCGATAATCGTCAGGGCAGTACGGATACAATAGCAAGCCCGTCTCCACTTCGTAGAAATCATACTATATCCGGTTCACCGTCGGGCCGTAGATATGACGTATGGCATGAGAGTGCAAAGAGGAACAACGTTAGATATGGTTCAATCAAATCAACTTTAAACCCTCGTCTTCAGGATATGACCGCCAACCGAGACGCAGTGGCCACAAAAACAAAAAGAAACGTGGATCTGAATAGCCACGAAAGTATTGAAGCTACTCGTCGAGAAATTCTTCAATCAATGGAAAGATCGCCTTTGAAGATGTATCCAGAGGAACAGCTATTATCTCAGGTCGACAAAGATCAAACTCGATCAGTGCCGAAAAGCGATTTGAATACCGTTATTGATAACAAAGAAAATGGACGAGTATTCAGTGGCCATCCGGAATCTGCTGAAGAAGATGACTTGACAAACTTCAGTAAGTATGATATTAGAAATATTTCATATCATCAAGTTAGTAGTAGAGAGCGAGAACCGGTCCCATCTCCAATTCGACACAGAGCCCAAGAACAAGTAGTGGAACCAGCATCAGTATCCTATAGAGAACAATCTCAATCACAGTCTGAACGTAAATCGAAAGAGGAACTTATCCATTCTACAGAGCCTTCTAGATTTGCTTATCGTTCTCAAAACCGTGATCTTCAGAATGGGCCTGCAGATCAAAGAACAGACCCTAATAATAGCTTCGCTCAAAGACAAAGACTTTCCCCACCAATTACTCATAAGAAGATTGAATCAAAGCCAATATCTGAAAACTCTAAACAAAAAGCCAATTCTAAACCTTCTCAAAACGGATATTCCCCAGATATGATGAGCAATGAAAGAACTATGGCAGACTTCAATCCTGGTAATACTACAATCAGCGGCATTCCAACTCCAAAGAAGCTCAAACAGCTTGCTTCCTTATCAAGATCGAAATCGCACAGTCGAATTCGCGACCTGGCCTCACCTAATAAACACATTGGTGACTCTGACATTGATCCACCGGCGGCCAAAAAGCGGTCCATCTCTGAGGAGAAAAAGAAACGGCTAAGCATGGCTGCTCCAGAGCGATTAAGCCGAAGACAAAGTGTGGCTCCTAGGATGGTGAACGGTAATGTAACCAGTAGTACTACTAATCGTCAAATTGGACGAACACCGGGCAGATTAGCGCCACCAAAGTCATCTACTGAATTGCGAGGAACTGCTAATGGTGGTGCGGTGGCAGGTTCAACTACCAATTCCAGTGTTAATACTAGTACACGTCCTCAGTCTGAGATAAGTAATCGAAAAGACGAAATCAGCCTGGTTGAAGTTGAGAACCCTAGTAAATCCGGATCCGATAGTCAGTTCCCTCAACAACTACGGATTGAAATGGAACGTAAACTAGCTCAATATCGCATAGAAATTGTGTCATTGAAAGCTAGATTGGCTGGTAAGGACGGTGAAGTTAAAAGTTTAAAAACATCATTGGAGCAATCGTCATTAGCCATTGAATCTGAATCTAGACAAAGAGAAGAGCTGATTACTAGAGTTGCTAAAGAGTTACATGTTCAGTATAACAAGAAGCATGAAGCTAAAATCGCCCAGGTAAAGCATTCAGTCAAAATCAAGGAGGATAAGCTAACGTCAGAAGTTCATATGCTAAAAGCGGAGATTGAGAATCTGAAGACGAAGATATCCGTTGAAAGAGAAGAAAAGGCTGAACTTGTGAGCGCTTTTGAAGCGTATCAACATGAATTAGAAAGAATGGGGATTAGGCTAGGATGAAGAATACAGTGTTAGATGAGCTTATGATTTAGTTTATGGACGAATGGTTAATGAATTGTCAGATATGAAAATGTGGAGTCTAGTATTAGATATCCAGTTGATTCTAAATGTATTTATGAGAAATATTTTGTTGCCCGACATACAGAGCCGGGGAAATCGGGCCTGTATCAAAGCGTTCTGTTCCCTCTCGGTTGGTTAATGAGACTGTTTGTAGTTTGACGCACTGTACTCGACTATGAATTGAGCAATTAACAATGGGCGTACTGTATTAAACATAAGGAGATGACCATATAATCGAGCAAATAGTATTACTATTACTATTATTACTGATACTACTATTACTGCTGTTACTAATATACCTCAAGCATCTCGCTTGGAATTTTAAATATCATACTGCCGACTTGTACAACCACAGACCTTGCCAACTACTAGCACTATAGTTTACACCCTTTTGCTGAGATTATTTATTATAAACTATAAACGTTAAATGCTTCTC
The DNA here is from genome assembly GCA_030579895.1 of Sugiyamaella grinbergsii. NCBI lineage: Eukaryota > Fungi > Ascomycota > Dipodascomycetes > Dipodascales > Trichomonascaceae > Sugiyamaella > Sugiyamaella grinbergsii. The sequence goes on along the minus strand of JAKTRT010000081.1, from coordinate 34,757 downwards.
AGCAAGTTTCTCGACTCTGCTGAGAAAAACTCTTTTCGAATCATTGCCGTTCCGCTCTTAATAATAAATCCTCATATACCTCCAAGCAACACTACCAAAATAGTCTGTGAGGTCATTCTGTAAATCTTGCAAGAAGGTTTATATATGTCCTTTGCTAACTTATCGGCTCATAAAGGACCCTGTTTAGAATGCCAGATGCATGTCTGCCCTTTAGCTCGCGCCAGCGCAGGTCGTCTCTTGGTCGGCGTGCCTGGCGCTGCGACAGTTTTCTACTTGCCGCCCTGGTGGCTTTAACTTAAAACCTCCACCAGTCCGGTTCCCTGGCCACTAACGTCCCAACGCTCCTACAATCCAATGCACACTGTTCATGCAAGAGCCCCCTTGTGCATTTACAAACGGCTTGATTTCAATCAGGGTTTAACTGGCTGTCATCAAATTATAAAGGAAATTGAATAATAGAAGTTGGTATGAGACGGTAGTTTTTGGTAGCATTAAGCATTATACAGATAGTATCTTTTTCCTTTGCTGAATCCAATCTTAAAAATATTTCTGGATTGTATTTTGGTTTGGTGATATTATTTTTTTGGTCGGGAAGTGCCCTTGTGTTATATAGTCGATTTCGGTGCAATCATAGAAAGCTCTAGTTGAGACACACATTGGTTCTAGTGAAAATACAGACCTCAGTCAAAGATTGGTTGACCAAATATAGGAAATACGACAAGTAGAACTGCAGTGCTATGAATGAGCGTTAACTAGTAAGTAAATTTATAGCGGGATCTCAAAAAAAAAAAATAGGATATACTGGTCAATCTCGACAGGTCGTGCGCGTACCATTGCTGAAGCTGACGAGGCGCGTTATATGGTACAGACTACTAACTGTATGTGTTCAAGGCATGGCACCTGAAGTTTTTTCACAAATGCCTAGTTCACTCTTAGAGAAGGTTGCAATGAGAAGTGGTGATGATAGGGACCCTGACGAGAGCGTAACAATGAGTAGAAGTAGTAGTAACTATAGTATGAAAGGTGCAATTGATGATGTGGAATCGTCGGGTACAAGGTCCGGAGCATCTGGCATAGATTCCGTATCTGAAGAGAATCATAGATTAAAGGAGACCCAGGAGTCTTTCTCCTCTCTGATTAGCAACAACATAGAAGGCGTGATGAATGACCAGAATGGCAACACCGATACCAAAAATCAGGCCATTATAGATCAATTAAACCATGATAAATCAGAGCTGGATAGCCTCCTTAATGAGAAGGTCCTCCAGTTATCAGAACTTCAATTACAGAACACAAAACTATGGAAATTAGTGAAGCGTCAACATTTGACCATTTTGGACCTGCAAAAAGACCTCGATGAAGCCGTTGACCAAAATGAACGATTAAGATCTCAAACCCAGTCGCCGGTGAAGAACATTAGATCTGCTGCGGGTTCCGCGTCTACTTCTACGGTATCATCACAAGTGCAAAGTGAAGCCGGAATAACGGGCACAGCAGTGCCTGGGACTTCAGCAGTTCCAACCTCGGACTCTTTTCAGTCAAAGCCATATTTCTCAAGTTTAGGCTCGGCCCAAGATAGTCCGTCTTCGTCTTCAATAGCCACGAATGATAGCATGGGCGATATTGAATCTGAATTACAAGGTGTCGCCAGAAGTGTAGTATACTCTCCAATACAAAAGGCCAGCAAGGTTAGTGTTGAGAGAAGCAATCGAAGTAGGTCAGGTGATAGAATTATCAAGGAAGATGAAAGAAAAGGCTCCCGATCTCAGATTCTGTCTTTTGGCCCACCTCTTGAACCGCCAGTTTCACTACAAAATGCTCCTCCTATATTAAACGCTAATCCAAATGGTGAAACAACTTCTGAAACAATGTCAAACCATTCTTCAGATGCCTCTGAGTATTCATCAAATGGTTCCATACCCGAAAGGGATTCAACTGCATTACCAGTACCATTACCATCCAGATCAAAGCTTCGAGCACCGCTTGTTGCCGAAAATGATTCTACTGCCATTGAACCAGAGAAAAGGGCCGCTACTCCTATGTTAGCCGTAACTGATACATCCACGCCTATGGCTACTACACCGACAAGATCTGGTTTATCTTCTGAGCCATACACGCCAACACCCACACCTGCATTGAAAAAGAGACCGCCGCCTCTTTCATTTAAAAGTGAGAAGAATATGACATCGGTTGCTGCTGGTGTTCCTTTAGGGTCCCCTTCTGCAACTAATGTAATACCAGCGCCTTCTCGTATAGTTCCCAACTTTGAAATGGTGAGTATCTTCGTCTGGCGTAATCGAGCCTTTTTTATATTTTACTAACTAGACTAGAATTCAACTACCAGTACAAGCACCAATAGTAGTGTTAGTACAAATGCAACTACCCCGAAATCACCATTCGGCGCTTTGGATGTCAGCCTAATTATCATTGAGGTTAAAAACACTCTTCTCGGAAAACCAGAAACTAAAAATACCGCCAAAGAAGATCCGGTTGTAATCCTCAACTGCATTGACCGGGAAACTAACTGCGTTCTTTTCAGAACAATAAAAGACTATTCCCAGCTTTCAAATCTGGAACAATCTCTTCGTAAATATGTTAACTACTATTCGATCCCCCCGCTTCCAGAAAGAACCTTATTTCTTTCCTTGGCGCCTGCAAAGGTGGACCTTCGTAGGAACCTATTAAACTCATACTTTGGAGCTTTGATGTCTGTTCCAGAATTGCCAAACGAAGCAGTTACTATATTGATAAAGTTTTTGACTCAAAATGTGCTCCCCAAGACTGCAATAACGTCTGCAAACCCATACGGTTCGTTAACGGCTGGTAAATGCGGGTTTCTAACAAAGAGAGGCAGGCTGACATCGTGGAAGTCGCGGTGGTTCGTCTTGAATGGATCTTATTTGGACTATTACGAACGTCCTGAGAGCGATGTACCAATTCGAACTATCTCTGTGTACAAAGCGAGGATCGGTAGACCTCGTAAGGAGCCCGATGAGATAGATGAGGGGGATCATGAATACCGCCATGCCTTTCTATTAATCGAGACCAAAAAGAGTGGGCATACCCGCCATGTGTTTTGTGCAGAAACTGATGAGGATCGTGATCTTTGGATTAATGCGCTATTGGAATCGGTCGATGTTGTACCAGGCAATGATTCAAATGCTAATTTTACTGGTGAGAGCGTTGACAGTAGTACTAGTGGCCATAGTAACAATGCATTTAATCCAGCATCTCCTAGATCGATTAGATCAGATGACGGCGACAATAATATTTCAAGTGTTACTGTTTTATCTCCGCCTCCTTCCAATTATGATGGAGTCCCTGGTAGCGCTAACAGTTCGACCTCAAGCCATGGGGGACATTTTCCTCCTAAAACACCAATATCTGGGCCCTTGTCATTCCAGAAGATTCTGGATCCCGGGTCTTGGAATAGCCCTAGCCGACACAGTGCCAATCTTGATGGAAATGCTCATAGTGCTGCAAACGAAAATGAAGAGAAGCGTAAAGACCGTAAGAAGTATTTATCCATATTCAAAAAAGGTGGGCATTCTCCTATGGGTTCGTCGTCAAGTGCTCAAAGTATCAATGCGGCCTTTCCTAATGGTATAATTCCTAATCCAAATGCATTCTCATCGGCCACCCAACTTCAATCACCACTGCCACCACCTCCCGTACCTCCTGCACCGTACAGCTCGAGGTCTCTTGGGGTGAGATCACCTGGAGGGGGGGATTTCGATGAAAGTTTTCATGACGATCCAATTGATAATAGTATGGACTCTGGCAATTTCCGAGGTACGGTATTTTTATCCCCGTTGTCACTGGCAATTTCGTTGTCTTCGAAAAATGTCAATGGTTGTATTGTACCTTCGATACTGTACCGATGTATCCAGCTACTAGAGTCGAAAGGTGCAATATACGAGGAAGGACTGTTCCGTCTAAGTGGATCGAACTCTGCTATCCGCGGACTCAAAGATCGCTTCAATACTGAGTACGATGTCGATTTGATTGCTGCCAATGCAGATATCCATGCTGTTTCGGGCCTCTTGAAGAGATATCTGCGGGAGATCTCGGAGCCAGTAATTCCACCGCTGACCGAAATTCAGTTCCGGACAGAGATAGAATCAGAGGATTCATCTGTTCGAGCGGTTGCTGCAAAGAAACTAATTGATCTGCTTCCTCGAGAAAACTTCGATCTTCTCTGTGTGCTTTATGCCTTTTTACGAAAGATTGTCGACAACAGAAATCTCAACAAGATGAATTTGAACAATCTATCAATTGTATTTTCACCCACTCTTCACATCACTACACATGTCTTCAGCGCCTTATTTGAAAACTATTATGCTGTTTTTGGAGGATTCGAATCGAATATCACCGATCCAGCTGCTAACGTTTTATGATGAGGGAAGATATGGTGTTCTACGTTTCTACGTTTTATTTGTTTTATTTATAGATCATTTTAATAAATTAATCAACTACCTTGTTCTAAGTTCACTCAGCAACGGCTACAAGCTATCAGCTCTTAAGAGGAGTGGGATGCGGGGGTAGCAGTGGCACGCCTGTTCTTGAGCATGTTCTCAATGAAGGCTTCACCAGCTTTGTAAGAAGACCTTACTAAGGGTCCACTGGCACAATATTTGAAACCAAGATCCATGGCCCGATCATGCCAATGCTGGAACTTCTCTGGAGTTACATATTCGGCTACTTTCATATGTCTCTTTGTTGGCCTCATATATTGGCCAAATGTGACTACATCGACATTGGCACCGCGGAGCTGTTGTAAAGCATCTTCAACTTGAGCGTCGGTTTCTCCAAAACCTAACATGACAGAGGTCTTGGTCAGAACCTCAGGATTGCATTGTTTGGCATGTGCTAAAACGGCCAGTGATTGCTGAAATGTAGCTCTACGGTCTCGAACATAGGGAGTAAGTTCCTCTACAGTTTCAACATTGTGTGCAAATACATCCAATCCAGAACTGGCCATTACTTTAACCATGTTAAGATCACCACGGAAATCACCGGTCAGACATTCAACCAAGATATGAGATGCCTTCTGCTTAATTCTTTTAACAGTATCGGCAAAATGATAAGCTCCTCCGTCAATTAGATCATCTCTATCAACAGTTGTCAGCACAACGTATCCAAGACCCCATTTGGCAATTGCTTCAGCAGTATGCTCTGGTTCATTAGGATCCAATGCTGCTGGATTACGATTGGTCTTAACGGAACAGAATCTGCATCCTCTCGTACAGGTGTCTCCCATTAACATGATGGTAGCGGTGGCCTTTGATTTATCTGATCCTCCCCAACATTCTCCAATATTAGGGCACCTTGCTTCTTCACAAACGGTATGAAGTTTTAGTCCTCTCAGATCATCCTTTAGCTTATGGAAATTTTTGCCCTTTGGGATTTCTGTCTTGAGCCACTTGGGAAGTCTAGCATCTTCAGACTTTCTAGCTGCGATAACAGGATCTAGCAGTGTCGGGTCGCTAGCAGTTCTTTTGGATAGGAAATCATCGAAAGATGGACCTTTATTCAGTTTATCTGTGAACCGAGTCGTCCGGTTACCCCGAGTAGAACTAGTAACAGTTGATGTAGAGTTCACAGGACTACTTTTGTCGAGAAGTGTATATTTAGAGGAATGCAATGAACGGGATATCTTCTTGACAGAGGAGAAGGACACTGGCCCATTCTTGGTAGATAGATTTTTCAACATTTCAACGAAGTGGACTGATTAGCAAGAATCTCAGATGGAGGAAATAGCATCAAACTGTTTTTACCCTACAACTCTATATATCCTTAAAGTCTGTATCAAATAAGATAAAAAATGCAAGAGAAAAGCACAATCAACAAAAAACGATGCCAATTTATAAATAGTCAACCTTTCCATCTGTTGAAGTAAAAAAGACGGTAACCATTACATGAGATGTCACGTGCGTGTTTCCCGTGTTAGTTCAATAAGAAAAATTTCGGATCTACACGGGATTGTTCACAGTAAAGAACCAGCACCGTGTCACGGCTAGAATATGGGCAATTTCAGGGGTAACAGTCATCTGTAATTCAGTCCAGTTTCTGGCTATATCATTATAGAAGAGGTATATAATCGTAAATCTTAGCACTCATGCTCCACGGATAACAATTTATCAATTTGGTCATTTAGTTGGTTTTGATCCCATTTGTTCATTGATTGTTTGATTAAGTCTATATTGGCGTTGATACTGTCCCATTCGTAGTGGTTATGCAGCTTATAACTAGGGTCTTCTGTTTTTCTTGGTGTACTGATAGACTTTGGGATCTCTGATGATTGAACACCAAGATCGGGGCCATTCAATTGTGTTTGGTTCTGAAGCATACCACCGCCATAATAACTGATATGCGATTCCCGCTTATGCTTATTCGTTAGAAGATTATTTACCGATTGATTTACCAGCTTGTAATTATCATCTTTTCGGGATCCTAATGATATACGTTTGTCATCTATAAGAGAGCTTTCTACCTTGATATCTTTAAACCCATCTTCCAAATGAAGTCCGTCAATACCAAGGTCATCCACACGGTGGCTATTCGGATCCAGCAGCTGCGAGTCGAATTGGTCGCTAATTTCATCGGCAGAAGTGGCAGGACTACTCAGCGGACTATCGCATGTATCATTAGTAATGGGGCTTGAAATTGATGCTGTTGATAGGCGATATGACGACAGCTCATGGTCAAGAGTCAGTGGAGGAAGTGGATCAATTGGCGGGAGTAAGCTATATCTGAACTCTCCCAGTGGTATGTATGATTGACGTCTCTTATTTAGCCACTCTATTTCCAGTCCATCATCTTCTTCGTTTTCTTCTTCTTCTTCTTCTTCTTCTTCTTCTTCTTCTTCTTCATCATCATCTAGACCCTCATATTCGGTTGGCCTATCAAATTCAGCCCCTGACTTTGATCTATGATGGCCATTAAAATTTGATAGAACAGGAGCAACAATGGTACTGTTTCTTTGAACTGTTGTCGGAACAGATGGTAATGGTCGGTTTTGAACTCTCTGATTTCCATTTGTCATACCCATGTAGATATCTATGTCAACATCTGGGGCCGGAATGTTGGTTTCGAAATCTTCATCACTCTCTGCAAAGCTTGTTACTTGTCTTAGAGGAGAAGGAGGAAGGTCACTTATAGGTTGTCGCTCGATATACAAGTCTTGAGAAACAATGTTGCCGGGACCTGCCCCTTGTCGGAAGCTCGGTGGATGACTTTTTGTGTATTGACGATTAGACTTTATTTTTTTCTTCTTCATAAAAGAAGTATCAGAAAATCTCTTTGGCACTAAATAGTCATCTAATTGTTCTTCATAGGTATCATCGAGGGGTCTACCAACAGGATCAAATGCATGGATGGCATTAGTCGAAATTCTGAAGAATTTTTTGAGTTGATCCTTTGTACCTGACATACTTCTGTACTAGTTATTTATTTCAATAATGGATCAAAATCAGTACATTCTTATTCATATTTATATCTGCTAAGTAAGATGAGGTCTAGAATGAGAGCAAATAGCTCCGTGCCGTAACATTATAGTTTAATGGAACTGGGCATCTCATATGCAACCTTAATCTTATCGAGAAGAAAAAGCTAGCAAATCAGGTGCTAATGGTTTATAACTTCAACTTAGACATGTTGGAGCAGGCTGGAACAAGCATGCATCAACTTTTAAAAGCGGTGGTAGAAAAAGACATTGTCATTAAGACAAGCAGAGCCTGATAGCAAGTAGTCATGGATAGAAACAATTCTGGACCCGGACAATTAGTCATCTATTATATGGAGCCCTTACAGTGGATGTGACTTGATGGCCCATGGAATTGAAATAGAGTTAAATTATCATCGATTATTTAACTACCCGCTCTGCCATGTCATGGCTATAAGTGATCAAACTGTAAAATAATCGGTGGCAGCCGTCTTAGCTTGCAACGCTCGAATTCAATTTTACACTAGTCATATATAATTAAATAAGTCGATTTGTTTAATTTATTAGGATTAACTGTCTATCCGTTTTCTGCTGAGCAAATTATAATAATACCATTCATATTGTCTGATTATTTTTCACCATAACGAGCTAATGAAAGTTTTAGAGAACTTGAATTGAATGCCGAGGTAGAAAAGGGAACTAACTATTATATTGGTAGAAGTTCAAGTCTACGTATTGTAGAACGGATGGTCATTATCGTTTCGAGGACGCATTGTTATAAGGGTTTTGTGTAAGGAGAACACAACCACAGCTAATCCCAGTACAAAATCTTGCAAATAATAATATCAAATCAGAATTGCCCAGAGATTTTGTGCTATAATACAAAAGAACCCGCTATACTGGTGAGACGAGACGTCAAGACTAGACGTGCCCTTACCCTTATCTTATCTGACATGTGCAACGAAGCATTTAATGGCATTAGTATTATCTACAGTAGACAAATTATCCACGAAAGAGATGCTCCTTTAATTGCCAAGGTCGGAACAGTTCTGACGTTGGAAATATAATTCCTCTAATGATAGAGCTTGGCAGAATATAAGCATCTAGGCCTGTGCCAGCCGGCTATTCCGGCTAATAGAGGACGTGTTCATGATTCCAAGATTCGCCAGTAATTTGGAAGTGGCATTAAATTGTCAGGAAAATCAGTAACCCATTCAGCGATGCTAGCTCCGGCTCCGTCTCGCGGTGTTGTCGTTTCGCTCTCGTCTACTTTTCTATTAATAACTTAATAGTTGCAGCGCCTACAGACTTAACTCTCATTACTCGATTCTTGTTATTACCACCGCAATTGCAGCGCTATCACCTAGAACGGCAAATGCCAGTTCACGCTGAACGGAGTTACCTGCACTTAACGAACAAGTTCGTGTCTGTTAGTAAGGCCTTTGCTTTAAAGGCAGGCAATGGCCCATCCTTGCTGTCGGTAAGTCGTGGGGTAAGGGTGTGTTCTCGCGTTCTGTTGCACTTAAGGAATAATAACGAGGCTCGACGCAGGCATGCTTGCATGTATGTTATCAGTTTATCGAGAAGATGTTCGAATGGTGATTTGCCTTGGTCGACGTGTATATAAACGACCGGGATTCCCGATTTATTTTTATTTGCTATTTATTTTTATATCCTTGAAAGCGACAGTCTTAAAAAACCAAATACTTTACGCTGCACGTTATAAACTACCGACACATTCACACTCACACGAACCTCTAATAATGACAATGGCAACATCTCACCGCTCGTTGACAATCGTTTCAGCTCCATTTTCTGGTGGTCAAGGCAAGTCGGGGGTCGACGACGGCCCTCAGCATCTTCTTGAAATGGGTTTGGTAAAGGAGGTTGATCGACTGGGATGGAACTCGAAGTTTTCTGGACATTTGGACTTCCCGGTCGTGAAAAATGATACAAACATCGGACACGTAAGAAACCCTCGATATGTTTCGCAGTCCACTAAAGCCATATATGAATCAGTTAAAGAAGCAGCTTCTTCGTCGAATTTCACGCTGACTATCGGAGGAGATCACTCTATCGCGATCGGCACTGTTGCCGGAGTCCAAGCCGCTCACCCCGAGGCTATTTTACTGTGGATTGATGCCCATGCTGATTTAAACACCCCAGCGGCTTCGCAATCAGGAAACCTTCACGGGTGTCCCGTCTCGTTCCTATTAGGAGCAGACGAGCCATTAAAAGGCGCTTCTTCTAAAGAAGACGCCAATATCTTCGACTGGATTCCTCACTGTCTCGATGATTCAAGATTAGCATATATCGGTCTGCGTGACGTTGATGACTTTGAAAAGAAGTACATCCGAGACCATAACATTGCTGCCTATTCCATGCATCACGTGGACAAGTACGGGATTGCCCAGGTCGTCGACAAGGCTATTAAGCAACTGGATCCTGAAGGTAAGCGACCCATTCATCTGTCTTTCGACGTCGATGCCATTGATCCTGTATACGCACCGTCCACTGGAACCCCCGTAAGAGGCGGCCTTACTTGGAGAGAAGCATGTTATCTGTGCGAGGCCGTTTCCGAAACTGGGCGCCTGGTAGCCATGGATCTCGTAGAATGCAATCCTCATTTAGAAGATGCCAAGGCTGCTCGTGAAACCATTTCTATGGGCCTCAGTCTTGTTAGATGTGCTTTGGGCGAGACTCTCCTATAACCGTAAATACTGTGTATATGTACTATTATTTTTTTTTGTGTTCGAGACAAGACTGGTCTGCCTCCGGCGGCTGGGCTCTGCCCAGACCCGTTGCTCCGCTTCGCGGAGGGCTTGTGGAGCCTGACCCATCCCTAGAGAATATCGAGAAACAGTTATTCGTTTTAATATTTAATTTATAGAAATTTTTTTTTTCAACCTTGTTACCCTAGTAAGAAATAATGAAAAGTACTTTGCTGTTTAGTCTACCCATTACCCGTTAGTCTCTGTACCACACCATAGCCATTAGAATCCATAGTATATGCCTACTACTCACGTCTTCACGAAGAATTACTACGTTACTTAGAACATCCGGAACAAGCACACTTTCCCTTTTCGCAGCTACAAGAGGTACCTGTTCCGCAGCTGGAACAGCTGTTGCATCCACAAGATTGGCCAGACATTATGATAAGAATTAAAAGTTTTGATTGGAGTTTTAGAGTGCTAGTTAAGATTTGAAGAAATAGCTTCCGATGTAGAGAATAGAAGTCAATCAAGTAGAGGAGAACATGCTTTATTTATACTTTTGTGGAGCCACAAGAACCCGTTCCCCCAAACATGCCCAGCCGCAGTTGAGCCACAATGAGTCCCATCAGATATGCTACTTTGGGGCAAGATCGTCTCACATGCGCGACTTTAGCTCCATCAGATAATGCGTGACTTTTGCCAGTGGACAACGGTTCGATTTGTTTCCCGATTCTGTTTCAAACATGCGCCACAATTGGATTGCAAATCAAGCTCGGCCATGTTCTATGTTGTTCTATGGTTGTGATGTGTGCTTACCGGGCCGTTGCGGGCTGCCGTCGCCGTTGTCTAATCCGTTTGTAATGAGACTCATACTGTGGCTACTGCAAGCTGAATAATCGTCCTTCAAATATGCCGGTTGGTTGGCTGTTTGTGGTGACAGCTCAATCATCAGCGAGACCAACCCCTCTCGTTGGTTGGTATGGCGTGCTAGATCAATTATTGAATTTGAGGGCTTGTAGAGCCGACTAATCGTGGCTGCTCTATGGCTTATGCAGCTCAGCTCGTGCAGTTCTCCCGCCACGTTCTGCCCTGCATTTATACCGTCCATGGTTCATTTGCCAGATACCATGACGATCCGCTAAAATGCAGCATTTAGAAAATAATTTCCGCGAGTGGCTCTAATTACCGTCACGTCGCCTGTCAGAGTGTTTAGGAGGAACGGCATCCTGCCAATACGAGACCTCTCAGGTACACAAACAAAAGTAGTAGTAATATGATAGCAATTAGCAGACAGCTGCACCATCTCTGGTAGGGAAATCTAACATTATTGAAATATTATTGAAATGGTCATTATATAAAGATTGACTGCAATAGTGGTTGTATCACACGCTCATATTATGTAGATTGGACTAAACGGCCGAGTTCGCCGACGACTGGATCAACATGTCTTTTGCTCTGCCTGAGCACATCCTGCTAGTAGTCAGCTTTTGAGACATAAGATACAGCTTGTATTGATTTTGACGTAGCAGTACTCGGCGTTTTCTCCTACCTAGCAAGCTCATATCTTCTCAACAAGTGATGTGCACGAGTAGAAAATTCGTAATCATTTGTTCAGGTAGATAGAGTAGTACGAGAGATAAGACCTATTAAATAAAATACTAAAAAATATGAATCGAAGCTTGTGATCTCCACCCTCACTAAATAAGACAACAAATCATTACATAGATTACATAGTCATGTACCACAGTCTATGAAACATATTGCCAAGCAGCTTATAATTAAAAAAGTCCCGTTAGAGGCAGTTGTTTCATAGCCAATTCATACGCTCTGTGAATCGACTTATATCGGTTTCTGACTCTTGGCAGCAAAATAAATAAATGATAAAGATTCGTATAACACCTTACAGACCAGCTTTTCTGGTGCTGTCTCGCAATACCCGCAGTGGAGTTGCTAAAACATTGTTTGGTTCTTCATCCCATTTACGAACTTTTCTTCCGGTTGTTGCTAGTCCTGGCTTCATTGCAAGTACTATTTGAGCTTTTACTTCTTGTGGCCATAAAGCTCGGCCAAGCTCAATCCCCTTGTTGATCCAGTCTGATTCCGAGTTTGAAATGTTGCCAGGATTGACGGCTGGTCTATATTTCAACTTACATCCCTTAGTAAGCTGTTTGATTACTGTGGGGCTATTCCACTTCGAATCCCATTCTTCCTCAGCAAGGCCGGTTAAATGACTAAATATACCAGTAGATAGTGCTGCGTCAGAGTAACCTCCCTCGAGCATTGAAATAATCTTGCCATTGGCAAAGTCGTTTGCCAGTTTGACCGAGTCGCTTGTGAACTTGTGGAAAAAACTCGTTGGAACGCTTACCTGGTGACGCTGCATTGACAAGTGTTCATGCTCTGACGAGTCGAACCCAGCTGACAGAACTATTAGTGGCTTGAATGGTTGCTGGTCTCTCTCTGCTATGGTCTGCTCTTTTTGTAAAAATTGTCTAGCTTTCTCAAATAAAATAGAATATTTCTCTCTGTAGATTTGATTGAAATGGTTTTCGTCGCGATAAGGTTCCAGATGTACATTCCAAATACACATTTTATGAGCCATGACGCAAACAGACGCATTCTTTATATCATCTGCAGTGGCATATCCTAGTTCTGTAGGGAAAGAATTAATATCATGAAGGCTAAAGTATCCAATGGAGAGTGGAGGAGGAGGTGGTGGTGGAACTGGAATTTGGGGTTTCTTTCCTTTCTTTCGAGGAGACTTGCTTGGACTTTCAACCGGCTGCTCTATAGGCTGCGATGGATCAAAATATGGTGGAATCTGGTCTCCTCCGTCCTGTTGAGATTCATCTTCTAGATCACTCTCTTCATCTTCTTCGAACCCAGCCAACTTCCAACAGATATCCTGCGTACCATCGCCATGATGAAGATCAAAATCAAGAATAATTGCATGTGTAATGGCATGATTCTTCCTGGCATACTGGATAGCAATATGAACATTATTGATTAAGCAGAATCCTGAAGGGACACATGGATGTGAATGATGGCCAGGTGGTCTAATAGACACAAATACTTTAGAAGTCGAGACCCCATTCTCAGGTCCCGCAAATACCTTATCAACTGCCGTCTCGCTAACCGCTAATACACCTTCTAAGGCATCTATAGTCTCTGCAGTCAAATAAATATCTCCCTCATGCCAGTCACTGGGAACTTCTATATTCCCGTCTTTCAGCTTATCAGAACTCTCACTACACAATTGATAAAGCTTGTCAGCCCATTTGGATCCATGCACTTTGGCCACATGGCGGGCTTTTCTAAGATCGGCCCGTCGGTCAGATATTTCCACTTTAAATTTCGACGGGTAATTTGCAATAGCACACCCTACCCCTAAAGAAGCAGCCATTAGCCTCTCTGGTCTTTCTACGATTGAGTCGAGATAGCTTTTCTTAACCCAGTTTCGCGAGAAGACATGTTTATACGAAAGCGGACTCAAAAGGATCAGCGTCTTTTCACTTTCAGGGGCAGTTTCGCGTACGTCGATGGTGAGTTGTTTAGAGAAAGCGGCATAAAAGTCGGATAAGTCGTCAGCTTTAGAACGTTCAAGAGATGTGTCGAGCACCTTATTTATTGGGGTAGTAGGCGGTTCTTGAGCAGTGGTAATCTCTGTACTAGCCTTCGGGGTATCAACCAAATGGCCGCTCTCCTCTTTAATAACAGGTGACGTAATTTCAGCTGGTTTATGATGCTCTCCTTCTTTTATCACTGGTTTATGAGTCTCTATAGGTGACGCAGTTTCAGCCAGTTTATGATTCTTTTCTTCTTTTATCAGAGAACTTTCAGCAGGGAGGACCGACTGTCCTAAGTTGTAAAATTCAGAAGACGGTGGAGGCAAAACAATTGGTTTGGTATCTCTCAGTTTCTCTTTCTCCTCGCCTCTAGATGGTCCAAATATATCTTCGCTGTTATTGTGTTCATAGTTGGTTGGTAGATTGTTCGACCAGTGACTACTTTGAAAACTGCCTAGGGTTGGCCATTTATTTCTACTGCCATCATTTTCCTCTATCATTGAACTTTCCAATGATCCTTCCAACGAACCATCTTGTGATCCAAAAATACCTGTTCCAGGCCGCGCAAATGGCTGATCCATGGGTCTATTGGATGTGTTTAAATTCATTGCCTCTAAAGCAGCATTCAAATCGTCATCATCCATATCAACTCTACCAACATATTTATTGCCAAAAAGCTCCAGGTCTTCTTCGGTAGTGTCACCAGATTCATCAACATTTAGAAATTCAGACAGCGATTGATGAGAGTTATCAGGATCTGAATTCCATGGTTGATTTATATGACTATTGGCATTGGCTAATGGGTCGGACTTTTCAGTCATTGTGATTATCTACAAAGCAAAACGCGACGATACAAGAAACAAGAATGACGTGATATGGGTTGGCCCCAAGATCCAGCTACCGAAATATCTGGTTCCTCTCGTGTTGCAAAAATATAAAACAATTAAAACACGTTCGGGTTACTACAGAGATAATCTATTTCATGCAATCAGAAATTCGTTAGAAGGTGTCATCCCGCTGTTCATCTCACTGCGTGTTGTTTATCTTTCAGTTGCCCCTGGAATGTTAATGGAATGGGTCTGCACGAGTGGGGCTCGCTTTGGGTGGTCTTATCTTATCAGTCCCTGCATTGGCGACCAAAAAAGTTAGTGGTTATTAAAAAAATGCTTTAATTTGGATTGATTTTTAGATGGGAGGCAAGGTTGTTCTTTTCAGTTTTCGCTGAATTGTTTTACGCATTGTCGCGAGTATCTGGAGACTTGATCGATTGAATATAATCAGAAGGTATAGAATATAGATATAGTATTTAGGTCTGTGCATACATATATATATATATATGTAAATGGTAAATAACAGGTACAGTGTTGAATATCTAGCAAACGTGTAAAAGTAGATAGCAAATATGTCCGCCAACGCAATTCAAAATAAAGCTCCAAATATAGCATATTCGAAGCTGAATATGACAGTCAATTATCTCTTCTGCCCTTCGCTTAAAACCTTCTCCTGCCAGGCCAAAAACCCCTACCCCGTTTAAATAATATATCCGTTAGCTCATTCACACGGTTAACAATCAAAGTTCACCACATCTAATCGCATCCTCCAGCCAAACTCCACAGCTCAGATCAATTTTCATATAATGTCATTTTTAAGACTGCTCATGAGAGCGGGAATCGTGACCCCTCCTCCGCCAACAGAGCTGAATCTAATCAATTTCAAACAATCCGCACTGGGACTGGCGAACATCCTCGTAAGATGCGATAAAGATCTTGGTGGATTTAGTACAGTTGATCTATCGGTCATTGAGTCCGATAGTACAACCTCACAATCATTTGGCAGATTCAAAGGGGAACTCAGCCTAGATCTTCCAGCGGATCGACCAGATATTGTACGACTAGGCTATGCCATGATACGAACCAAAGACATTGAGCCCAAGCTATTTGGGCTGGCGTCTTCGGAATACTGGAACTGGGAACCATATAATCATATGGTCTTGCGTGTACGAGGCGATCGACGTAAATATTTCATCAATGTTCAGGCAGAGTCAGCGTACCCAACCGATCTGTATCAACATCGATTATTCCTCAAAACTCCAGGCGAATGGGAGGAGGTAACAGTACCACTATCCAACTTCATTCTAACTAATGGAGGTATCATTCAGCAGCAGCAATCTATGGAGCTAACTCAAGTGAAAAGCGTAGGAATCGGTCTCATTGATAGACAGTACGGTCCATATCAACTAGACATTGATTGGATTAAAGTCATAACTGGAGATGGACCAGTAAAGCCAGTGAAGAAGCCTGAAAGCGAGCAAGTGACTCCTGGCAAGAGGCTATCGATTGATGATTAATATCGTTCTGTTTAGCCCGGGTTGCTGGACTACCTGTGGCTTATAGTCCATTACGATCATTTCGATGTGGAGAAATATATATGTACATAAATAAAAGATATTAATTAATTAAGTCAACGCTAGCCACCGGAGGCAGAAGACGCAGCAAACGAGTCAAGAATACAATGGTCATTAAATCGTTATTAGTTATTAGGATGCTCTATAATGATGTTTTCTATGATATAGTTCTGGACTCGGACTTGCCCGTCAACTATTTTGATGAAGTCAGAGTCGTTCTCGCTAAGATCAAAGTCTCGTACAAGAAGGATATCTTTGACATTTGTTTCATCTATTGCTGATACTCGGAGTGTTGAAGGACCTCCGTAAAAGTTATCTTCACGATATAGTCGTAGTCTCTTCCCGTACATGTCTTGAGCCACAACTACGTGCCGTCCGGTGAATTGTTGATGACTGTAGCCAACGGTCTGAGGGTTTTTGGTAGCACCTCCTATAGGTACCGCAAACAAAATCTCGATCTGATTAGCTAAAGCCGGCCGACAGACACTACTAGGTGAAATATAATCTGAGTGGAATTTGTCGTGGAATTCAATCGACGCCGGTCTATCGATGTACTGCTCTAGCCATTCGGGTTTAGTGTAATTGTAGATACTGTCAAGAGCGTAGAATCCGTTCCAAGATGCAATAGAAGATTTGAAAAAGGGCCCGGAATTGGCCGTATCCCAAACGCTGCACTGAGGGGGAGGGACATTACTAGTTGAAGGTGTCATCCCTTGACTGCTGTATTGCTGCTTTTGGCTCTTCCATATGTTACGAATTCTCTCAAACATAACGCTGGGTTGAATAGTACCACCAATGTTTTCGTACTCTTCGTCCTGGTCATAAATATACAATTCGTCGCTAGTTATTTCTAGCTCTCGAAGATTGTTGGCTATTTTATTAGCTAGCAAGGGATATCTTTCGACTGAAGAATATTCTAAAACACTTTCATCATACCACAGTGGATGAGCTTCAGTTGAATATACATAATTGGAGAACTCCTTATTGAGAATGTTTTCTTCATCAAATAGCAAATAAAGATACTTCACTGTTTCAGACAGGAAGAAGCTTTCCATTCTGTCGGAAAGCGAGCCAATTCTCACATCCTGAAGGCCGGCGACTCCACAATTGACTTTATTAATATTTTGCAAATCCCTCATTGTCGATAGTCCCACATGCAGATAAAATGGATCTTTGGTTGCTCTATACAGATAATAATTTGACTCAATGAATTCTGGTCGTAATGGATACCATTCTAACACCACCGCGTCAACTGAATCTTGCGGATTGGTATTCCATCTTTCAGGAATGCCTCCATAGGTATTCCATAGCTTATAATAAACAAGATGGCTTTTAATGGCAGATGGAAGATCGCCTGCTAATACTTGTAATCCAGGGAAAAACGCCGCCAGAGAATCTATCCATGAAGTGATATACGACCCGGTCGAGAAGTTGACATTATGAAACATCCAGCCATCGTAACTATATTTTTTCAGTGCTTCATAAACGGTTTCAAATATCCTATAAAACGACTTGTCTCCAAAAAGAACATAATATTTCACGGCATATTCGTAGAATGAATCTATGCCTGCCCCGATTCCAGTAATCACACTCTGCCAATTACCCGTCACAGCGTCAATGGTTATGCCAACAAGGTTTTTCGACGATCTTCTAGCCCACAGCTGGAAAAACGCTCTTCTGGCAACCTTTTCGAATCTGGGATCTCCAGTCAAACGTGACAGTAAGGAGAACTCCAAAAGCATACTTCCAGCTCCTGAAGTACATGTCTCAGTAATCAGTTTAGACTGTCCTTCTAATGGAACAACCCCTTGCTGGAGATGCACTCTTGGGTGAGGGATGCCTGAAACGGTATCAAAAGCTGGTAATAATCGTTCCCCTAAATCGTACGCCAGTTCTAGCAAATGTCCATTATATTTCAGACTGTCAATTCGATGGCCCAGCCTTGGCATGGTAGCATAGAGATGAGCAGATAGTAATCCGCCCATTCCTCTAATGGTGGTTTCAAACACCTGGACTGTCGACGATATATTAAAGCTAACATATCGGTCCACCTCATTGACATATTCGATGAATTTTTCATTGTCTCCCATTATTGCAAACATATCCAAACTATCAACCAAAGTCACCGAATAACCTCCCAAGACATCGTTCAGCCCTATATTCAATGGATCATCCATATCGGTACTTTGACCAGAACAAGCCAATGGACGAAGTTCATCTTCTGGGAATGCTATTTCCATATAGTTAGACCAGCCATGGTAAAACAGATCCTTGGCTTCGGCTCGTAACTTTTCTAAATTCGATTTTGAGAACTCATCTGAAAAGCTTGGCTCTACAATTCTCCTGTTGGGCTGTGAAGTAGGTTGCCAAGTCGTCCGAGATGCACAAACGTCTGCTACCGATATTACGCTCACCAGCAGCAGAGCCCACACCACATTCAATCCAAATATCCCCCTATTCATTCCATTCGTATTTTATTTACTCATTAGCTTCTACCTTTTTGCTTTTCTCCCTCCTATTCAAAAACCCCCTAGTCCATTTAATCACTAGATGGGTTCTATTTTGCTATTTAGTTTCGTTCTATTTATTGATGACCAAATTACGTCTCTACTTCGTCATTAAAAATATGCGGCTGTTAAGCCACAATGTTAGTGGCGCAAAGAAAATTGCCGACTCTGATGGTTGGATATATATGCCCAGAATTCCGAGACTCGTTTGCGTCGTTTTATTTCACAACTTTTGGCATTCATCTTCTGGTGCTGGTCGGCTCGATATATTTCCAGCGTCTGTATTTATTTTATTTGAATCTTGTTCCTGAAACTTTATTTTCTGAACCTCTTCTATGCACATTATATAACCACAGTATTAGACCGTATACTCCTAGTATATCCCCCCACATTGAACCAGTGACTGTCTCCGCTCTGCTCAGTCGATACGGCCAATCCATTACCTTATATGGCCCATTACTCTTATTTTCTATTGTAGCACTTTGTTTCAGAGCTGAAGCGTTTGGTCAGGCCTCGATAAGACTCATGCATATGTCCCATTGGGGATACAAGTAAACATCTCTCATGCATTACCATACTCGATGTATGCGTAGTAGTTATTGCATGGTACATAATAACAACCGACGATAACACGAATTATATAAATAGTCAATCCGCTCAATCTATGGCTCTTTTGAAACTTGGCCATTGCTACTTATTATTGCTTGTATAAAAAATGTCTGCTGTTACGATTGACCAACCGTCATCTGTCGAAGTTCAACCGCTTCATCACCACCAGCTGGGCGATGATATGAAGGAACTTAAAACCAGCGTCCACCATAAGAAACTCCTATCGTATGTTTTCATATATACCCAATAGCTAATATCTGATACAGCGTATTAGGTCTACTGGGATATTCTCTACTGGTTCTGCTCGTGACTAACATTCCTTTCTAGAAAAACTATGTTCAACTCGCCTACGGACAACGTATTTTCTCCATGTTCAAAGAAACTGCAGTTACAGAAGCAGAAGTATATTAACAGGTAAGTTCGAGGGTTGCGATCACGTTGAAGATTCCCTTATAGACTCAACATAACTAACTATATATTAGACTTAAACCTTCAAATATGTCTCTATTTAGTACTTCTGCCAGCTCTTCAGAAGAAAAATGAGAGAGTGAGACCCTAGGTTCTCTCTGCCACGACGCCGGACGTCTTTTTAGTTACCAACCAGTATTTATTTATATTTTCCTTTGTTTTATTTTTATCATTAGGTTATTCTTGTTTTTTTGTTGAGGTTTATAGTAAAGAGACTTTGAGAGTTTTTTGTTGATTTGTTCGCATGCCAGGCTTTGGGTTATATATCTACGGCTGTCAAGCACAGCCAAAGGCAGGGTCGATTAAGCTGTGCATCTTCCTCCCTCGATGAGTACTTTTTTGGTAGCTGCTGATGAGAGTCATTTTCACGGCATACAATACGTCCAGGGTTAGGAACACAATTTGCTCCGTCCATTGGCAGCCGTACGTGACTCCCAAGCACCCTACATATATATGTGACCGTCAACTGCCTGTTTAGGAAGGTCCAGCGTACTGAAAAATTCACACCCACTGCTGCCACTCGTTAAACCAACTGAAGCATACCCACTCAACTCCTGGCGGTGCAATTTGGAATATCCAAAGAGAAACTCAGTAAAAGGGTTCATACATACTTTTGTGATTGATTCCATAAACTCTCTTTAGAAAAGTTCGACCAAGAGAATAAATCAAAATGGCTAGAGGACCGTAAGTGAAACGAACAAAGAATAGATGCGAATGAAAGATCTAAGAGAGAGAGACGAATGAATGAAAGTACGAAATTGAACAGACAGAAAGTTGTGGTTTGGAGCATCCGATAATGAATATGACCAAGTGATGAAGGTTCATCAAAAATTTCGAGAATAGTGACAGAAAAGAATATTCCACTATAATGCTAAAGTACGATGATACCAACTATTGACTATCGTGCTTACGAGTGCTACTGTTTCACAGACAGCAAGAAAAGTTTTAATGAACTCCAGACATTTCTACCAATCTAGTCAACCTTCCTCCCGCTAATTGTTCAACGTCAATACTCAGTTCTTTCACTCTCGTGCTATAATCATCATTACCCAACCAATCTCTTCAAAACTAAACTAACATTGATTCTAGAAAGAAGCATTTGAAGCGTCTCGCAGCTCCATCCCACTGGATGTTGGACAAATTGTCCGGCACCTACGCCCCAAGACCATCTCCTGGTCCCCACAAACTTAGAGAATCCCTTCCTCTCATTGTCTTCCTTAGAAACAGACTCAAGTATGCTCTTAATGGACGTGAAGTCAAGGCCATTCTTATGCAAAGACTTGTCAAGGTTGATGGTAAGGTCAGAACTGACCACACCTTCCCCTCTGGTTTCATGGATGTCATCTCTCTTGAGAAGACTGGTGAGCACTTCCGTCTTGTCTATGATGTCAAGGGTCGTTTTGCCATCCACCGTATCACTGAAGAGGAAGCTCAATACAAGCTTGGTAAGGTTAAGAGAGTTCAACTCGGTAAGAAGGGAATTCCTTACCTCGTTACACACGACGGACGTACCGTCCGTTACCCTGATCCTGAAATCAAGGTCAACGATGTTGTCAAGATCGAGCTTGCTACTGGTAAGATCTCCTCTTTCGTCAAGTTTGAGAACGGTAACGTTGTCATGATCACTGGTGGTCGTAACATGGGACGTGTTGGTGTCATCACTCACCGTGAACGTCATGAAGGTGGTTTCGATCTTGTTCACATCAAGGATTCTCTTGACAATGATTTCGTCACCCGTCTTTCCAACGTTTTCGTCATTGGTGAAGGTAACAAGCCCCTCATCTCCTTGCCCAAGGGTAAAGGTATCAAGCTTTCTATTGCTGAAGAGAGAGACAGACGTCGTAATACTCAAGCTTAGATTGCTAATGACCAAAAAATGGAACGACAAAAAAATAAAACCCCCACAAACTACATCCCCACCACATTTATTTTAAAAAATCAACAAATCACCCCGTAGTTACATTGTTTATTATTTTTCTTTCTTGGTATATATGAATGTAGCTTCGTAATGTATAGTGTTTGACAGTAATTTTTGAGTATGCTATTGTGTCGAGGCTCGGCCGGGACTGCAATGGGGGAAGTCTTCGCCTTTAGGCTGGCCGTTTGCTATGTATGATTCGACTAGATGAACGATGAACCGATGGTGGACATGGAATGTACAATTATGCATTATTATATATGTAAAATTAAAATCAGAAACGGGTGAAAAAAGCCCAGTCCATATTGAAAGCAGATCTACCTGCTCAATTACCAGTATAGCACGATGTCCCAGTGCCTAGACTTTGGAAAAACTCGGGTAACAGAGTAATCACTGATTCTCCTCCGTAATATGCAATGGTATTGGCATACTGTTGTTGACGAAGCGTACCGAGAACATTGACAATAAATGGTCTCATAAAATCGTAGAAAATGACATCCACATGAGATGTCGAGCTATCAACGTTGTTGGCCGATTGAATGGCATTTGGAATATCATAGAATGGCCAGCCATTATGAAAAGTATCATCTCCATCACTGCCAAGATCATCATGGGTCACATAACCGTCCGTTAGGTATGGTTCGGACTCGGAGGAGAGAACGAGTTGGTCTGGGGAAGACACGGCCTTTGCATACCTGTGCCTAGTTCCTCGAGATCTCTGTTCTGGGACTCCTAACTCAGTATAATCAAGAGCATCAAGTGCATGTTCAGATTGTTGGACATCGAATATAGAACCTTCACGATTAAGCAATGGCAGGATCTGTTTAGCTATGTCGATAGGAAGCGACGGAATGTATAACCATTCATTTCTAAATGGAGATACTATATACCCAGTGTCTCTGGTAAATGCACCACTGAAAAGATCAAAACGAAGTGCACCAGTATTGATAAGAATAAATCTCGGCAAAGAGTTTCTCGATGGCTCGACCACTCCTGACAGTGTAGGAAGCACGTCTTCTTCAAGAAGCGAAAACAGACTGTTTGAACCAGGATACTTTGCACGCGTAGTGTAGTATGTTTGAGGTACGCAACACATGAATTCGGTTAAATTCAACTTTTCTCGGAAATCAACAATTGCATTAGAAGTAGTCCTTCCCTCTTCAGTCACAAACTCATCAATGGACTTTTGAGCATGGGTTGATAATGATTTGATATTAAAATCAATATATGATCTTGAAAAAGAAGGGCTAGAAGCTTGCTCAGTTCGCCTGCCTGTATAATTAACACTAGCAAACCCAACCGTTTCCAAAAACCGGCCGCTCTCCAGACCTACTGCAAAATCGTCGTAAATGCGAAAGTCTCGAATATGAGTATGGCCTCCCAATGCCTGAATGGGGATCTCGGGCCATACCGATCTTATTTCTCGGATTACAGAATCAAACTCGTCGAAATATCGTACTGGAGCATGACCAGTGAGAACAACCAAGTCTAGATCGGGAGTGCGAATGACCTTTTGAAACCAGTCCTCCTTAATCACCTCCTGAACTCTCTTGACACGACTGTTATAATCGTTACCTTTGAAGTTGAATAAGAATCCTAAAGCAAGGACTTTGAGATTAAGATTCTTTGTGTTAAATAGTTTATATCTAGCACCCATTGGAACCCACAGACCAGTGTGTTCGTCCAATACATCAATATTAGAACTGATATAGTTTTCTCCATAATGGGGCCTGACCAAAGAATACTCCTGTCTGGTGACTTCCGATCGATATAGCTCATGGTTACCAACTGCGACTACGTCAATATCAGCTTTCATAAACACTTGCTGTGATATTTCGCCATCTGGATACGTAGCATCGCTCAAGCCATTACCATCGTGACGATCTCCGGTATCTACCACGATTATATCAACTCCTTTATCATCTGCCAAGGTTCGCATATGATCTAAGAAAGAGATGTAGTTGCCCCAATCAGCAGAAAATTGAGGCTCGGAGAGATGGCCTGGTAGCCAGCCATGAGTATCAGTAGTATGGATGAAGTTGACATGGCCCCAAGTAAGAGGTCGGATTACGGCTGCTCGGGTATCCAGCTCATTTTGATTTGCCACTACCATTCCGAGCCCGATGAGGCCTCCGATTAGCCAACGTTTTAAAGCTCTCTTCATATTAATAGTTTAAGATTTCCTCTGGCTTGGATAAAATAAGCAAAGTATTCAGTTCCGAGTCTAACGGCACCATTCTTTATCTTTACTGATAACAAACCATGCCAGTTATGCACGCCGAAGTAGGTAAACCACGTGACCAAGCAAAAATGATACGGCTGACCCCAACTACAAATGTTTAACCTGATTGGATGTTGGATTTACTGACATCACGAAATTTCAAACAGTAGTGGTAGTACATTGTATCGACTCAAAGAAGTTCAGCTGAACGGATCACACTTCATCACACACAGATATGGCAGAAGGATCGAGGCCAACCAATATCAAATATCCCACTTTGGGAGGAGCTCGTCTGTTTCCGAAATTCGAGCCTAGAGATACCATTGCTATAACCACCAAAGCGGCAGTTGTCTCCACTGCGTTTGGTTTCAATTTCGCGCTCATTAAAGGATCTCTTGGACCATATCGATCTGTCTTTGGAGGTATTAGAGCCAATACTCGTAATGTTTGGGTTTTTGGTAAGTTTGCAAGGTTCAGTGGGTTCTCTGTGAAGGGAGCATTTGCGCGAGCCAGAGAGTGACTTAACTAAGAGCTTCTCTAAAACGACATAGAAAGATGAAACTAACATGGCGATATTATAGGAGCGGTTGGAACTGCATACACATTTGTTGAGGCTGTTAGTGCCAACTTACGTGGCAAAGAGTCTCCTCTTAACAGTTTCTTAGGAGGTGCTGCTGCCGGTGGTATTATAGGTGCTTCACGTAAGTTTTCAGCGTTTATGAAACGAATGTCTAGAGCCAGCTTGCAAATTTAACACTAACACCTTTTTCGTAGTCGGTAATCTTCCAAAGGTTTTCGGAGGAGCTTTCATTGTCGGTTCTCTTCTAGCTACTGCCGAATGGTCAGGAGGTATTAGTGGTCTGGGCCGTGAACAAGCAATTGCTGGTAGTTCATCTGAGATCGTACAGATCGATGACTCGAATCGCCAAGGATTCTGGGATGTCGTCCATAGACGTCCTCTATCTCAGACTGTTGAGCAATTGGGTGATTTGGCTAAACCATTGAGATAGATATACGATACGAGCATTACATATTTTATTGATAATAAAAGAAAGCGAAACTAGTTTATTAGGGCTGCGAGCTCTAGGTTTGATCTGGATGTGTAGAATGTGGGTGTATAATGGCGGTGTAACTGTTCATTAGAGCCATTATGCGTTATAGGAGGTTATGCCATAAATATTTTATCGACCGCCTATGAGCTAGGAGGACCAAAATCGAATTCACATATCTTCAGATAAACGACCTGTATCGCTTTTTTGGCTCAAAGCTACCCAGTTCCGTTAAATACCATTCTTGCTCGAATATAGACGGGCTATTTGCTATCCTCTTATCAGCGCGACTTGCTCGCTCTCTGCTCGCTCCCTGCATACAAAATTTAGCCTCGCCATTAGATATCAATATGCACGAGGTAATTTCATGTTCCAGTTTTTGAAATCGCGAACCTTTGCTGCCATTATCAGGAACTGGAGACATGTGGCGCCAAATACGGACGCGGGTCTCAATTGACAGCGTTTACAGAGGCAATCAATGGCTGCTATCTTACACTTCCGCGCGACGTTTGAAAACTGCTACCAGCTATAAAGCAGCAGTGCCTAGTACCTCTCGACCCGTTAAAAAAGCAGCTGGCTCAACTAGCAATTCATCCACGGTAAAGCCAACTTCAACATATACTGTTCGGAAACCTGCATTTTCTTCAAGCTCCGGCGCCAGATATGCCGCCTCTTCAACGGGAACAGCTAAGACTACATCGAGAGCTAAATCCTCAACTTCACCACCACCACCCACTGTAGACCCATCGATCTTTGACCCAACGCCAATCCCATCATCATCAGCGACCATAGCGAAATCTACTACAACTCCAGCTGCATCACCATCGACTACCTCAACGGAACCAGTTGTTGCCACTTCAGCAACGGCCACTGATCTATCAAAGACAAGCGCATGGACGGAGTTCAATGATTCGCCAGTCGATGAAGGAGAGGAAAACGGTGAAAACTGGACCAGAAGTTTCCGAGGACTAGGATCTGAACCTTTTTCGAGCCAAGTGACCGATACGCTACTGGCAGACCTCAAGCCCGAAGAAATTGAGATTACTCCCGATGGACTCCTGTTCCTTCCAGAGATCAGGTACCGCCGCGTTCTGAATCGGGCTTTTGGTCCTGGAGGATGGGGCCTTGCGCCGCGATCCAAAACGCTTGTCACTGCAAAGGCTGTCAGTCGTGAATATGCCCTAGTATGCCACGGTCGTCTCGTAGCACTTGCTCGAGGCGAGCAAGACTATTTCGATTCTAATGGCATCACCACTGCAATGGAGGGTTGCAAATCCAACGCAATGATGAGATGCTGTAAAGATCTTGGTATTGCGTCTGAGCTATGGGATCCTGTCTTTATCCGCAGTTTCAAAGGGAAATTTTGCGAGCAGAAATATTTCGAAAAGAAGCGCCGAATGGTTTGGAAGCGTAAAGACCGGGATTGGGAATACCCTTATAAATAGCCTGTATAGAAATATATCTTTAATACACCCATCTCTTATCTAGCAGCGCCTCTGACAGTCCAGCTGCCCGAGACAGAAAAAAAAAAAACGACAATTACAAGTATCAATATAATATGGGTATATAATAATAAAAGGAATAATAACGACTAATTCATCCAAATAAAAAATAGAGAGAAGAAAAGAGAATATATAGAGAAGACGAGATTAGAGAGTATTTAATTTATCTCCATCCAAACCATCTCCTGCTCTTGGGTGGAGAAGGCGGAGCTGAGCTAACGTCACCCTTGTTATCCTCATTCTTGGCCTCGTCTTTGGCAACTAGATCGAAATCATCAGACGTATTGGCATTTGAGGAAACCGATTTAGCATCTGATTCCATGGATGCCATACCACCAGTTGGAGGTACAAAAGGAGATTCTTCAATCTTCTTTCTCTGCTCCTCGAGAGAAATCATCAACTCCTGTAATTGAGCTCGCTGGTTGTCCAAGTATCCTAATTTCTCGTTTTTGGATACTATGCCATCGGGAATCCGGAATTGGAGCGCCGCCTTACCGGCATTGGATGCTATAGAGAACAGTGAAGAGACAGTATTGGGCACGGACGAGCCATATGAATAGGCGGACTCGGGGATCCGGAATTTGGAGAATATCATATCGACATAGGAGGATTGCAATTTCTCGCCGATAGCAGCGTTATTATTGGCGTTGATATCCTCATCAGCCGATGATCCAAGACTAGCAGCTCTGACATCGGCGCCTATCTCGGGTCCGAATACTAAAGTGGTGAGCGCAGTGCGCAACCATTTACCCAGTCTACTAACGTAATCTACTCCCATGGATTTAATGGTGTGATATCCAGACGCCACGATCTCATCAATCTGCTGTTCATGAGTTCGTAGAAATGGCTGGACATGATTGAAATATAAATAAGAAGCGCCTTGGAATTGTGGCAGCACTAACCAGAGGGTGAACAATAGACGCCAAAACTCATAGAGTGGAACCAACCGCAAGAGAATCCCACAGTACGCTTCTACAGTCAACTGAACGGCAACAACCACCCAATAGATGAGCCACGGGCGTAATAGAGTGATATCATCATGCTCTAAAGCTTTATAGGACGCCAACACGGGGAATACAAAAGATGCCAGAGAGCTAGAGTAGAAAGATGTTAGGTGGGACTGGACAGAAGGTACAGGGGCGTCTTCCAAGATCGAGGCAGTCATTTGGCCTCCACCATCACTAGATAACGATATACGACTTTACTTACCTAATGGATCGGAAAAAGAACCCAAGCATGTCGTGATCGAATCAAACTGAGATGAAATAAATAGAAAGCGGACACTAATCAGACCGCAACGACAATGGGGATAAAAAAAAATATTGAATACTGATTAGTAAACTCACAAAAACGCAAATCCGCTTGAAATCTCGCTAGACCTTCGATAAAACAGACAACTATATAGTGGTATCGGGCGGGAAGGATCCTTTATAAAAAGCTCGATAGAGAAAACGAACAGATGGTGTGGAAACAGAGAAAAGACTGAGTGCGAGAGACGCAAGTTGGAGCTGATGTGAAGTTGGATATGCAGGTCGATATCATGTGCGTCACAGTCAGACCTAGAGATAGATGTCCGTACCCCAATCTCCTTTATCTAAATGTTCAATGTATAGTGGATATGAGAATGTTATAACGAGGTGGTTGGGAGAGAGGAGAAGAGCTGGGAGAGAGGATACGCTCGGAGACAGGAATAAAACCATTGATTTGCAAAAGGGACAATTCAGACGGGACCGTGTCCGGGAGATAAGGTTAGAACGAAGGATTGGTTATCAATTAATGAATTACGGGGGTACGCGCGCCCAATGGGCAACGTTGAGCAGTAATGACAGGCCGCTGTGGACGAAGAAGGTTAAGGTTTAAACAAACTGATTAAGTCAGAATTATGTATATAAAGGAATGAAATATAGAAGAGTATATTATTTACGTCTGGGTCTACAAGTATGGCTATGGATGGTGTGAAGGTCTGTTTTGTCAGTTGTTGGGCTGTATAGCTCTATCGATGCGATTTGAAAGCCATCCGTTATCCCGTACATGTTGGCTGCATATAACAAGAGTTATGATTGTCATATCTGCACATAGATAAAGCATCATTATCCAGTTGGATGCATATATCCACTTATCGGAACGGTGTCACGGGGTTTCAAGAAGGAGAAGACAACGATGGCAGGCAGGCACAGCAAGTAGAGAAGGAGAGCCTTTTGATGGGTTGAATGAGCATAGAGAGCGCGCAATTGCTTGCAATTGCAATCGGTAGATCCTAGATGGACCGATAGATAAAAAGGATTAGTTTATTTCTACGACTAAAGAGCATTGATATACGACTGTTGGCGTCTGACAGGCAGAGAAGGAAATGGACGGTCCACTGACAGAGAGGGTCCGATAAGGGTACGGGGTTGTATTATCCGGATAATCAAGCGGTCTGTTTTGTATTCAGACGTGTATCCAGCGTGAAGTGTTCCTTAGACTGTCGTATACCGTCTTGCCGTTTCACCGCCTGCCGCCTGCCTACTACTGCCCATGTAATTGACCCACCACCAATACCTACTACCCGCCGCCCATACCTACTACCGACCACCCATACCTACAGCCTACAGCCTACTGCCCACTGCCTACTACCCACCACCCACTACCCACTACCCACTACCCAATACCAGCTGCCCACAAACTCTTCAATTGACTCAACCAACCGACCAGCCCTGAAACCACAACCCTTTCTCCCGACCATTCTACACTCGGAGTTCAAACAACCAGCGGCATATGTGATGAAACGACGGCGCCGTGGAGAGGCAATGTCCGAGGGACCTTGCGATTGCTATCAGTTGAGACGAGGTATGCACAGCCATATAGCATGACATGAAATGGCAAGGCCAGGCTACGCTAGGAGAATTCGATCCCAATGCCGCTGGCAACCGCCTTCCCGAGGCTCTTCCGCACAAACAAGTAGCCAGACCACCACCCCCAGACAAACTGTATAGCTAGTCCGATACGGTGTTCCAGGTCCTCTGGACTTACACCTGGCTGGCTGACCTTGTTCCCTTTTGAGCACTTTGACAGTTTTTATAGTAATGGGTAGGGGATAGATGCAACATTTATGCATCGGTTGTTTGACCAACTGGTACGGCTTCGAGCCCGAATCGACTGGTATATAAGGTCCCATACGGCCCAAACTGGATCTTGCTTTCGATTTGAATCTTAATCATATTACTGAATTGTTCGAGTTGGTTTTTATTTTTATTTGGTTTACCATAAGATTGATTGAGTTTCGTGAGATTTTCAACCAGAGTGTCAAATATTTATTGTTTGGAACTAGGATAAACGATACAATTAACTTTAGGATTCGACTAAACAGAAACTGAAAACAAGGGGACTGTCCAGTAGTTGTATAATCATACCATATTTTGAAAAGTGATAGTCGGTGAGAAATGAAATTGACTAATTCTGGTGTAACCGCCTTGGCCTTGCTGTCGTCGGCTTCTGCGCTTCTTGTGCCTCCTTTCACTGACAAATCGGCCAATGAGGGCACCAGCCCTTCTACCCAGCAATTTAAGTTCCAGATTCCTAGTGAACTAGGCAACATCAACGGACTGTCCAGCTATGCCCATATCGACAAGTCCCAAGTGGCTGCTATCATGCAGTCGTTGGCCCATGAATTGGGTCAGTCCTGGCACGATATCCCTTCTCTGGCTATCGAGTCATGGTATGAAGTGCTGAAATCCAGCCCTCAGTCGTTTGCCGAGCTCCGCAAGAATCTCGTCCGCCAATTGACCCTGTCAAAGGAACTCAACCTTCCCATCAGTGAGGTCATGGACTGGGGTTTGCACCAAAGCAAAAAGGTCGAAGGAGTCAGCGTTGCTTCTACCAAAGAAGCTCCAGTCAAGGTCGAGTGGGAGCATGTGGTTCAAAACGATAAGTTCCCTGCTCATAGCCTGAACGTCAAGTCGCCTGGCTCTCTTGGCATCGACGACACCAAGCAGTATTCCGGATACTTGAATGACATGGATCACGACAAGCATTTCTTCTACTGGTTCTTCGAGTCCCGAAACGATCCCAAGAACGACCCAGTCATTCTCTGGTTGAACGGTGGCCCCGGATGCTCCAGTTTGACTGGACTGTTGTTTGAGAATGGAGTAAGTAATGGTACGGACGGGGGTATGGGGTGTGCCTCCGGCGGCTGGGCGCTGCCCAGACCCGTAGATCCGCTTCGCGGATAGTCCCCAGCGCCTCTGCGAAGCAGAGCAACGGGTCTGGGCAGCGCCCAGCCGCCGGAGGCATAGCGCAGCGACGTTATACTAACAAAATGTTTGTAGCCGTAAGTGTTTGATGATTAGCGAGCTTGTATACGCTGTTCGGGATACTAACTGCCGTTCTAGCGCCTCGATCAGCCCTGAGTTGAAACCTATCCACAACCCCTACTCCTGGAATAATAATGCCAGCGTCATCTTCCTCGACCAGCCCGTGAACACGGGATTCTCGTACTCGGACTCGTCGACGGTGTCGGACACCGTGACGGCTGGTAAGGATGTGTACGTCTTCTTGTCTTTGTTCTTCCAACAGTTCCCCGAATACAACAACCTTCCTTTCCACATCTCCGGTGAGTCGTATGCTGGCCACTATATCCCAGTTTTCGCGTCTGAAATCTTGTCCCACGACGACCGCAACTTCAACCTGACCTCTGTTCTTATTGGTAATGGCCTCACCGACCCTCTTAACCAATATGACTTCTACGAGCCAATGGCTTGTGGTAAGGGCGGCGAGCCATCTGTTCTTAGCGATGAAGATTGTGAGACAATGATCAACTCGCAACCTCGTTGCGATAACCTCATCAACGCTTGTTATAACAGCCAATCTGCCTGGACCTGTGTCCCTGCTACCGTCTACTGTAACAATGCTATGATGGGTCCTTATCAGCGTACTGGCAAGAACGTCTATGATATCCGTACCAACTGTGAAGGCGGCAGTTTGTGTTACGCTGCGTTGGATGACATTGACAAGTATCTGAATCTTCCTGAAGTCAAGGCCGCTCTTGGCGCAGAGGTCGAACACTATGCTTCGTGTAATTTTGATACAAACAGAAACTTTGTTTTCGCTGGTGACTGGATGAAGCCGTACCACACCAGTGTGATTGAGTTGCTTGAGAAGAAGATCCCCGTTCTGATCTACGCCGGTGACAAGGATTTCATCTGTAACTGGCTCGGCAATGAGAACTGGTCTAAACAGCTCGAATGGTCCGGGAGCGACAAGTTCAAGGCGGCTCCGCTCAAGCCGTGGACTGTTGGTGACAAGGAGGCGGGCCAGATCCGCAACGCAGGGTCTCATTTTACGTTCCTTCGTATCTACGGAGCAGGCCATATGGCTCCTTATGATCAGCCCGAAGCGTCTCTTGCCATGGTCAACCGCTGGGTTGCTGGAGACTATGCCCTTAAATAAAGCAGCACTTGTTTCGGAATATATGTATGGTTTCTATATTTGTGCTTGTCGTGCCTCCGGCGGCTGGGCTCTGCCCAGACCCGTGGCTCGCTGCGCTCGTTGTTTGGGGCTGGATGCGTTTTAAGTTGTGGAGGCTTATCGCGCGTGCGTTGTTATCGGACTCCTCCTCTTTCATGTTTGTTGGCAGTGGATATAGATTGTAGGTGGCTGTGGAGGTTGTCATGACCAGCTAAGAGCAGACCACTGAAGTATTATCGAGCACGGCCCGTTAACGAGAGAACTCTGTAAGATAGTTAACTGACTTTCCCTTCACCGAACCACCAGAACTTGCAAACGGCGCCAGACGGTTTCCAACCTCCAAAGGTCAAAGGTTAGTAAGTGGTCTCGTGGGGATGGAACGACTCATAGCTTATCAGTGCCTAGCCACCGCCGCCCTGCATACTTGCACTGCAAACAGTAATAGTCAAACATTAGCGAGATGCTGATAAGAAAAACAGCTAGATCTGGGAATGGAGATTTCTAGAGGCGATTCCAGTGAGAAGAAGAGTAATCTATTAGCAACTGATAAGCGACAAGACAAACGACCGGTAACCACCACTCAAGCAAATTAGCGACTTCAATCGTATATATTAAAATCTACATAATAAAGATGAACAACAACATCTAAGTCAAAACGAAAAAAAAAAATGAGAAAAATAGATAGCCATTTTTCTTTGATCTTTCTTTTATCTTCAACTGATAAATAAAGCAAATTCTTGACTACAATAAATGCACTCAATGTAATCGGAATAAATAATTAACAAAAAAAAAAACGACCCACCCTAACCGGAAAAAATGGCAGCCATGCTTCAATAAAAAAAATAATACCATGAGGCTGACCACCAAAGATAAAGAGAGCTATCTAGTTCTCATAATCCGAACTCGACGACTCGGAATATGAATCATACGAAAACGTCGACGAAGTGCTGGAAATACTACTACTGCTGGGGTTGGTCATGGCTGAAGGTCTATTTGGAAAGGGGGCAAGACCAGCAGCAGCCTTAGGAGCAGAGGCCTTCTTGTTATTCCACCACGCATTCTCCTCAATACAAGCTCCGGCACAACATCCACACTTCAAGTGATGAGTAGTGTCAGTCTGATAGTCTTGCATGATTAAAGTTGGATGATGACTTGGGATGTGATCACTCGACGTTTGAGGTCCCTTGGGGATATAGATGTTGTTAAGAATATTGTGAAGACCAGTTGAATCCATGATGAATGTAGCTTGTGTAGTAGACGTGTCTAGTGTTAATAGAATAACGAGCAGTAACTAATGCTTATGCAAATATTGTGTGAGAATTATTTCAATCAAGGTTCAAATCTCCTCTCGGGCCAGGAATCTATCTACTTATATACTTTTCTCACCAAATGGCCCTTCTGATAACAGCAACCTCCAGAACGTTGCTTTTTCCCGTGGTATTTTTTTTGGGTTAAATTTAGTGGGATCGACCAGAATTGCTTCTTGTGCGCCGATGGGCGGATGCTGCTGGTTACATGTACTAACATATTTCCTTGGGAGATAAGAATATCCGTCATGTAAAGGGAGAGATAGCAAGATTGGGGAGGTGTGGGTGGAAAAACGGGAAGTAAGGGTTAATATGGTATCCAAATGGTCGTGACAACGAGACGTAAAAGATATGCTAGTTTGACGGGTTTTTATACATTTTTTCATACACTTTTTACTTTACTCATGGCCAGGTTACTTAGTGGTTCATCATACATGGTTAGGGTTTTGCCGTGGATTAGGGGGGAGATCACGATTCCGGCACAGCCGCGTCGGTTTTCCAGGAGCGCGGTTCGAGGTTGGCCCCTACGTCTGGAAGAAGACGGTGCCGATGGTGGTGCGGCCGGAGACGTTGAGCAGGGTCTGTCTGGCTGGAGAGGAGGAGCGTCTGGAAACCCGGCACCGTGGGTCAAACAGCCAGCAGCCTCAGTGTCAGTCGTGCCAGTCGTGCCAGTCGTGCCCGGCAAACCGGTTCAGGCACTTTGTATTCCTCCGCTTGGTTGTTTGCATGTGCCAACAATACATCTGCACTCCACAGTTTATGACCAGTTAATAATTGCCATGTACAATATGTACTATATACGTAATTACAAGTTTCAATGACCACATAATGAATATCATTGACCTACCGATAGGAGTGTGTGAATGTCAACGTCAAGCTCATTTAACCATCCACCTCCAACGGTACTCGTCTGTCAACAGCTAATTTAATCATTTAACTCGCCGGTTGCTTTTCTTGACCTCCCACTTAAACCTACTACCACGCCATCTCCCGCCGTAACGGTTGACATGGACATTACAATGTAACGAAATGAAACACCGCATCTGCACTTCACCGCTAATTGCTTCGGCACTGGTCACATGACATGAGGATGAATTTCCCAATCAGGCAACATGTCAGAGTTTTTTTTTCTTATTGACACAAACAATGGATCGGTTGTTGAGCTGCATTAACGAGGGTTCAGTCTAAGGAGGAATGGGATATGACCAGGCAGTATTAGCAAATGTAGAGTCATTTAGGCGGGTCAAGGTGAAGATGACCCCAGTGTTTGGTATGACCGTAGTACACGTGAGGGTTGGGCTTGGTGGGATTAAGCGCTTAATTGGGAGTTTTATCCACGTAGAAGCGTGTAGTCAGGCTATGACCAAATGTAAATAGGCCCGAGAACGAGTATAGCCACGGTATATACTCGCATAAGGGGACTATAGCCCAGTATTGTATCTGATGAACTGTATAGCCAGCCCTACCTCACACCCTACCAGCTTGCTACTAGTGAAATTATTTTCAGATTCTTCGTTATAAAGATCATAAGGATCCACTTATACGACGTACGGTTATTATGATTCTTCCTGATCTAGCAAAATATAACCCGGTGGAGTTTACC
>JAKTRT010000080.1:0-48143 GCA_030579895.1 Sugiyamaella grinbergsii | reverse complement strand
CGAGCGGTGGGGGGCATGTAGTGGTCTCCGCGAAGCGGAGCTACGGGTCCGGGCAGCGCCCGGCCGCCGGAGGCAGAGCGGTAGAGACTACGATAATATACAGGGTTCATCTATAGAGACATGGGGTTTGGCGTAACAGCTGTCGAGGCGGTCGTGGCAGTGGAGATGTCGCCGGCGCTGTGTTTGTGGCGGCGGATTTTCTCGGTCAGGGCAGCACTGAGCTTGAATTCCAGGTTGCTCTGTGAGCTTATTTTGCGAAGCGTGTTCCAGTCTGACAGCCGCTGCTTTTTGAGCGATACGGCCGCTTCTGCTTGGCCACCGGGCACGAACTCGACCTTATCAATCATGAAACTGACTCCATCGTGCGACGTCAGCCACGTTCGCGAGTTGAGCCCGAATCGATACGAGCCGCGATATGATTGTAGTCGCGGTAATATTACTATCGTTACAACGCAGTCCGTCAACGGCATATATGAGACGTCGGCGGTGGTCGTGATGGTCGCCAGTACTGGATCAGGTAGCTTCAAATGCCCACTATGATACAACGCAGCTACGATATCCGAGTCATCGGTGTAGATGTCTGTGCCCCATACTTTTCGTTGAGATACGGCGACATTGGTTTGATAATGAAGAAACCTCCGTGGAATGTGGATCTTGAGCGTGGAATTGATCA
Organism: Sugiyamaella grinbergsii; assembly: GCA_030579895.1. NCBI lineage: Eukaryota > Fungi > Ascomycota > Dipodascomycetes > Dipodascales > Trichomonascaceae > Sugiyamaella > Sugiyamaella grinbergsii. The sequence goes on along the minus strand of JAKTRT010000080.1, from coordinate 47,470 downwards.
TATCATCATATCGCGAAAGAAGCACGTCAGAGCTTTTGACTGGCGGCTGATATATGACGGACCCTAGAATCCGTCGGGGAAATCTTTTGGCCGCTTCGAGCACATCGGCGTTGTCGACAATGATTTGACTGTGTACAGTGGTTGGAGGATAGGCGCCGGTACCATTTTCGGGCCCCACTGCTGGTCGTTTCAGGGAGTTGGGATTAGTTTGTGGGTCGTGAGGTTGAGAAAGTTCCGTAGGCGGCACAGTAGGGGCCATAGCGCCAGAAGAAGGGATTCCTGGGCCAGTGATGGCCGTCGGATATCCAGTACTTGGTGCAGGCCCTGCTTGGGGCATCATTCCGTCGGTAATAACGTTCGCATTGGGCTCACCTGGAAATAGGTACGGCTCTTGTTGCATTGGAGCAGGGCTGTCTTCATTGCTCGCATCTCCATTGTCATGGTGGTGATGGTGATGGTGATGTCTGTGATGGTGATGATGATGGTGGTGAGGATGAGGGTCTTGGTGCGGTGACGCTGGCGGTGGTTGTGATGGATGGGGGTGGGAATGGAATTGCTGTGGGTCTTGATATTCACCGTTCCCGCCAATCTTCTTCAATCTTGCTACCGCGTCTTCAGCTCGCACAGGCGGAGACTCGATATCTGCTAAATTCTGTCTTCTTCTATCCATGGTCGGATCAAACTGGACAGGTGGTAATTGGAATGTCGGATTGCCGCCATTGAATTGTGTAATAAACGAAGAAGGGCGAGACGGTTGTTGCAGTCTTTCCGATTCTGTGTCTTGTCTTTCGGCCAGACGTGGACCTGGCGGACTATGGGAGGTACCAGCGAGGGAATGAGAATGGGAGTGAGAATGAGGTTTGGGGCTGGTTTCTGGACCACCAGCGTTCGAGCTAACGTGAGACTGTGAATGCGAGCGCTGGTGGTTTGGAATTGATGAGCCCTGTCCTGGGTCTCCTACCGAAGGAATCTCTATCACAGGCGCGGGCTCGGGCTCGGGCTCGGGTTCGGGTTCCATTGCTGGAGTCGAGAATACCGTGTTACCGGTAGATGTCGATCCAGGAGCCACCACATCCATATTGTCGGCGCGAGGTTGAGTTGTATGGTGGTCATTCTGATTAGATCCGGAAGAAGGATGCTGGGCGGTGGCAGTTTCTGATGCTGGCGGAAAAGACGTTTGCTCTTCCTTTTTTATCACTGGGTCCATTGGCCGACTATCACCTCCTAGCATGGCAGAAATAGACATGGACGAGCTACTTGACTTGTGAAGAGTGGGACGCGGTAGCTGCGGGTCGGAATATAAACCGGGAGTTACTGGTGCTGGCGGCGCCGCTGACAATGTAGGTTCTAAATGTGTTAGTAGGCGGAGTGAGTGGGCAGAATTACGGACTTAGAGTGCGAGATTGGCTTGGACAGCCCAAAGTACATATTGCTTACCTCCTTTTGTGGTTGCTGAAGATATAGTAGCCTCGGAACCCTCTCGGGCCTTGTCTTGGTCCATGCTTGACGACATTTTTCAATCCAAACCTGCAGGTAGAGAAGAGCGTAAGGTTCGGTCGTTCAGTCGGTTTACAAACAAATCGAGAAGCCACTCGCTCAATTATCACGCAGGCGATATATAAATGTCGGAGATTACGCCAAAGTGGATCGATTGCAGTGAAGACAATTGTCTATTTGTCGAGCGAGAGTCGGGCTTTAATGGAATGGTTGTGTCGCGGTGGTCCCCCCCGCAAGGAAGTTGGAATAAATAGTTTAGCGATGACGAGAATGTTTTGACAGTTATGCAGACACAGCATGCTCCAGCCGTGCGTTACCCCTGAGGAAGCAGCAGGCTGGGTGCAAAGCCGGCAGACGATTAAGATTCGGTTGTTCATAGACCGACAAGATAGAAAGGATGGTGGTCTTATTATCAGTGCTTGGAGTTTCAGCGGCAATAGCCATTGCGTTGGTGATCCGGGTGGTGATGGTGTTGCCCAATGGCATACGCCAGCCACGGGATAAACGACACCGAACCACCAGCGGTCACTTAATGATTCTTCTTGGATCAGGTAAGACCACGCACCACACCTCCGCGAAGCGGAGCCACGGGTCTGGGCAGAGCCCAGCCGCCGGAGGCACGAAACAGAAACCTAACATTATCAAGGTGGGCATACCGGCGAGATGATAAGGTTGCTGAAAGATATGGACTTTGCCAAGTACCCCGTTCGTACTTGGGTGTATTATCCGGAAGATAGGATATCGGCTACTAAAGCGATCGAGCTGGATAAACAAAACAGTAAAGGCAAAGGTGGATGCCGGACGTTTGAGGTGCCTCGTGCTCGTGGTGTTGGCCAAAGCTGGCTGTCCACTTGTGTGAGCAGTTTAGTCAGTCTCAAGGCCTGTTTTGGAATTCTTCTTACTCGACCTGATGTTGTATGTTGACGGGTGCGGTTGTATTGAATGAATACTAACTGATGGGTGCTAGATTGTGACGAATGGTCCTGGCACGAGCGTGATGCTATGCGGTGCGGCATTTATGTTAAAGGTAAGATGGGAAGTGTAGTGGCAGTGACTGTGACAGTATCACTAACAGATTGGTAGGTTTTGGGACTTGCACACACTTCAATCGTATATATCGAGTCATTGGCTCGCGTTGATAGTTTGTCGCTATCAGGCAAGCTGCTTGTGCCAGTTGCCGACCGGTTCATCGTTCAATGGCCCCAGTTGGCCAAGCGATATCCAAAGGCTGAGTACTACGGGATTCTAGTTTAATAGGCATGTTTTCCATCAACGAAAAAGCGTACAAAGAGACATAGCTTCAGTCCGGACAGGTCTATTACGGCTGTTCACTCCAATTAGACGGCCATTCGTCAACGGCATTTGCAATGATAGTAGAGATCATATCTATGGACAAACTATAGCGCTACAACTTATAGACTCTGCAATAGTAGGCGGACCGCCATCGGCCTTGCAAGCACACTGAAACGTATTGGATACTGCCTACTCCATCGATATTTGACTTTATGTAATATATAAATTGATAAATCTAAAATCATCATCCAATATCCTCGCTCTATTCTTAGTATCTGGTACCCCTTCCCCAGCTACCGCTGCAGATGACGAGCCTTATCATTCCGCATATAAATATATTGCTTCCCTACCCAACCACTTCACTTCACTAATTACCAAGTTCTATGTGAACCAGCAGTCAGTTTATTACGTTTTGATCCGCCTTTACCAGATCTCGTAGTCTGAATATAGATTTGTTGATTTCACTGTCGTGCTGTATTGGCATTGCTGTTACAAAGGCGTCTACTTCCCAAGACGCTATTACCATACACCAGAACCCTTTGTTACTGCAACAGATTGTCCAGTTCACCCACCTTTCTGACTATGTCATCCTACTCAATCGTAGTCGACGATTTAGGCAACTTCAGAGATGGCAAGAACCGCGTCATTACCTTACGTGGCATCAATTTGGACGGCAGCTCCAAGTTACCGGCTGACCCGCCATTTACAACGTTTACTCCTGTAGACGAGAATAACCCAGATGATCCATTCTGGGATGGTGATAATGTGTCCTTCATAGGCAGACCGCTCAGTCTACAAGAGGCTCCTAGACATTTGGAGCGCATTCGGTCATGGGGTTATAACACAATCAGGTACCTCTATTCCTGGGAAGCGGTTGAACATTCCGGTCCTGGCGTGTATGACGATGAGTTCATTGATTATTCTATTCAAATAATGAAACTAGTCAAATCTTATGGATTTTATATAGTACTAGATCCCCATCAGGATGTGTGGGGACGATATAGCGGTGGTTCAGGAGCTCCTTTATGGACTTACTATGCAGTTGGTATGGACCCCAAGGCGTTTACAGTCACGAATGGTGCGTTTGTGCAGAATTTATATCCAAAACAAGATGGCGGCCCTGAAAACTTCCCCAAAATGTTCTGGGCGACTAATTACTACCGCTTTGTATGCCAGGTGATGTTCACTCTGTTCTTTGCCGGCAAGCATTTCGCTCCTAATGCTATTATCAATGATAAGAATATTCAGGATTATCTTCAAGATAGTCTATTAAACGCAATGATTTATTTTTATGGAAGAATCGTTGATCGAGCGCCTGAGTTGTTCGAACTGGATGGATCTGGCGGTATTTTAGCGTCCGAATCCGTTAACGAGCCTCATGAGGGACTAATTGGATTCAAGGACATAGGCGTCATTCCAAAAACACAGAATTTAAAGCTTGGGACATGCCCTACGGCTTTCCAATCCATGATGTTAGCGTCGGGCCATGCTACGACTGTCGAAAACTATGAGTTTGGCAATCTGGGTCCAAAGAGAGTCGGTACTAAAACTGTAGACCCGAAGGGAATCAAAGTATGGCTGAAAGATGACCATTACGATAAGAAATATGGCTGGAAAAGACATTCCAATTGGAAGCTGGGTCAATGCATTTGGGCCCAAAACGGAGTATGGGACGACGAGGCTTTAGAATTATTGAAACCAAACTACTTCGCATTCGATAACCAGGGCAATGATATAGATGAAGGTCACTTTGTAAATATCTATTTCGTAGACTATTGGATCCGGTTTTATACTGCTCATAGGAAAGAGCTACCCAAATCGCTTTACTTATTATGCCAACCCCCAGTCCTGGCGATTCCCCCCAGTTTAAAGGGCACCGACTATATTGACAATAGAGTGGTTTACGCGCCTCATTTCTATGATGGAATCACTCTGATGCTTAAAAGGTGGAGTAGGATTTGGAATGTGGACACTCTTGGCTATATTCGAGGCAAATATTCCAGTCCTATATTTGCTATCAAGTTTGGAGAAAAGAATATCCGCAAATGCCTGCAAGAACAACTGTTAACTATGAAGGCTGAGGGATTGGAGTATATGGGCAATATAGCTAGTATGATGACCGAAACAGGCATTCCGTTTGATATGGATAATCGCAAGGCATACACGGATGGAGATTATAGTTCTCAGGTCGCTGCGTTGGATACTACCAGTTCTGCAATTGAGGCATCGAATTTTAATGTTGCGTTCTGGGGGTATACGGCTCTGAACTCAAACGATTATGGAGATGCATGGAATGGCGAGGACTTCAGCTTCTGGAGTAAAGATCTTGCTGGACAAGACCAAGACGGTAAGAAGAACATTGCTAAGGTATCCACTCGGGTTGTTGATGACGAAGAACGAGACAGCGATGAGTATTCAGTTGCTACTCGAGTCAGCAGTCGCAGAAGCTATAGCAGCCGACTGCCTAGAACTATCAGTCATGAATCTCTGGGTTCTCGAGATAACTATAGTGGCTTACGAGCAATCGATGCTGTTCTCCGCCCATTTCCTATCGCCGTCATAGGCACCATTGTATCGTACTCGTTTGACCTCCAAAAGGTGTTGTTTAAACTGACTATCAGCCCTGAAGCTGCCTCGACAAAAGATCTGGCTACTGAAATTTTTATTCCCGAGTACCATTTTCCACCCGGTGAAATAGATGTCCACACTACCAGTGGTCTATGGAGATACAACGGAACCACGCAGACACTCTCATGGTGGCACTCGGAAATAGACGAACAGACCATCCAAATCACCACCATTGCTGACAAAGCTTCAAGTGAACTATGTTCTTGTTGTATATCGTAACTTCAGTATTAATTATGTGCCGTTTTGCTGCTTCGGGCGGCACAATTAAAAAGGTTCATTACAAACTAATTAAATATATATCTCTTATGACAAAACTAGAAACTAAGATCTGGCTCACGGTCTCGTGTGGAACGCTGCTGCTCTGACAAGATTGTTGACAGGTCATTACAAACTAATTAAATACATATCTCTTATGACAAACCTAGAAACTGAGATCTGGCTCACGGTCTCGTTTGGAACGCTGTTGCTCTTCTTTGATGAGATTGTTGACAAATTTGCCAAAAAAATCGATATATGGCTTGAGCGAGGTCTTGTCCCAGTCGTGGGTTCGCTCCGAAGGGCTCGGATTTAACACCGCGTACTTGTCGAGTTCATAAAATAACTGTTTCACTGTAGGGACTTTTTCATGGTCAAAGGTGTGCGGATCTTCAATAGGTACACATACTCGGCCCGTTCCAGGATGAACGCAGAATGGCGATTTTAATAAATGACCCATACGATGAGATACTTCGATATCTAAACGAGGATACATGCATTCAAGAATGATATCTTTCTTGGCTTCTAGAAGGGCGCCCTTATTTGTCGCCTTGATATTTCCTTGACTGGCTACTTCATCGATATGTCTCCATTTGTCTATACTAGAGTACTCAGCGTTTTGCCATTTGGCTTTGAGAGCATTCTTCAGAGTGGGATCGGGCATTCTGTTGAGCAGGAATTCAGCAGCTTCGCTAGTCCGCCATGGATCTTGATCTATGAGAATGATTTGTGAAAATTCTTTGCTTGTAATGTTGAGCATCCGGCTTACAAATGGATGAAGCGGTCGCTTTATATCAATCACTTTGCCTTGAGATCCTTTACCAGCAACGTTTAAATAGGCAACAATGGCTCTTCGTTCGTGATCGCTCAATTCTCGGGCCCTCTTATCACAAACCCATGCGTGGGCTCCTCTACGTCCAGAATAGACCCAAACGATATGCTCGAATCCAAAATCTTCTCTTAATGTTTCATCAAGAACTTCGATTGCTATGGTGATGAATTTCCAGCACAAATCACAAATCTTCTTGTCTTTACAGCACGTACGCAAGCCATCATAATCAGTCAAATCAATATCAAATACTAGCTCTTTTGAAACAGGTGCAAAGCTTGATTTGTTAACAAGTTTTCTGTCTCTGGGATTGGCGCTATAGGAGGGTCCTACTTCAAATCGATCGGGCACCATTCGAAGAACATCTTTTTTGAACGCTTGGTCGTTTGGATATGATAAATATCTTACGTAGACACCGCTAGATAAGGAGAATGCAAATTCACGGTTCGTGAAGTCCGTACATGGTACTGGGGAATGGTTAAGCCACTGAAAGACCTGTTTAAATGGGAAAAATCTTTGATAGTATTGAGCCAGTTCTTCCTGATCTACTTTTTGTCCTTGACCATTCGATTCATTGGCGACTGTTGAGTCTTCTTCGTCTGGAACCTCGATATCTTTCGCTGGTTTTGTATCTTGTGTTGCTTGATCTATAGCTGATGGCATTTTGAATTCTTTGATGGACGAATGTCAAACAATGGAGATTGTACTGACGCGAGTTTTTCAAGAAAGTCAGATACACGGAACGACGCGTGTTTGTATGCAAGGCTTGGAACAGCATATTTTGGCGCGAGATTAAATTGAAAACATTGCCTAATTGAGAAAAGATCGGATGCGAGCAGGACCCTGCACAGAGAACACTCCATAGAATAAATGTCAAAGTGAGGTTAGAGAGCAATGCTTCAGAGTGGTTATTTAGGTTTATCTGAGTAAAAGATGGTGAGCGGTTGTATCTAGTGTATAAAGCTCAAGTTGTTAAGTCGTGGAATGGATATATATATAATACGCTTGTAATTCAATCTGATGAACAATCAGTAAAGTGACAACAATTTGTACATAAATATGCTTATAGGCTATCAACTTAGACGACGCATAATTGCAACAACCGCCAACCGTCTCAGTTGGGCTTTTCCCACAGAAACGTCTAAGAACCGTTTTTTTTTTTTACAATAATTCTCGAGAATGCGAACAAGAAATTACCTCTACCGATTTGCTGGCCAAGTCCGACGTCCCCTATCACACAAAGTCCTCTATAAGGATATATGCACCGTACTTCTGTTGACCAAGGCCAAAATCAAAACATGGAAAAATTCAAAGCGTCGCTGAATATATAGAGCGATACATCCGCTCAATAGCCTCCTTTATATCAACAATGGCGGAACCAAAACTAGAAGGAGATGAACTGGAGCGATTCTCGGGTGCACTCGAAAATGCCCATTTCAGAGTATACGAAGATGACTTTACTGTCATTGAACAGTATGGAATGATAGCCAGCTCAAAGTAAGTAGTCAAACATCCAGCCATATTCATACCATTCTAACAGACGACTATGTAGAGCTATCGAGTCAATCCAATCAAATGAAGAGCGGTTTGCCAGTAGTGAGCTTGAGGCGAGGCTATGGACTCTGGTGAACTCGCTGTATCAATTAAGATCATCCAGTCCACGCGAATTAGCTCCGTTGCGTAGCTATTCGTCCAACGCAGTTGTACAGGAGAGATATTTACACAACCATCCGAAATTACGGGAAAATTGGCTGATTCTGGGCTGGTTACAGGATTCGTTTCCCACGCCAGAAGAGCCAAAGGAGTTACGAGGCATCAAATGGATGTTTACAAAGAATAAAATCAGGCACCAGAAGACAGGATTAGGTGGGAAAGGTAATGGGCTATTTATCACCAATAGTCGCTTAAAGACCAATCCGTTGGCCAATATTGTCTCCGAACTCGATCCAGACGCTCCTCTACGTTCAAACAGAAATATTTCTCCTGAAGACGAAGATGCTGATAGAATCGTCTTCAAGTATGTATTTGAACTATTACGAGCGAGAAAATATGATGAAGCACTAGACGTATGTGAACGAACGGGTAATTGGGGTCTGAAGGTGACTATTTCCGGCCATAACGAATACATTGACCCGGAAATCGATAATGGCGTGTTAGATATTGAGGATGTTGAACCAAGAGGTGCTGAAAACAAGTCCCTCTGGCAATACATGTGTAGACAACTTGCTCAACAGGCGCAGAACATCGATCCGTATGAACGAGGAATATACGGCCTTCTAGGTGGAGACCTCGACTCGGTACTAAAACTCTGTGATTCTTGGGAAACCCAGTTCGTTGCTTATATGTCACATTTAATGATATGTGATGCCGATGCTGCTTTAGTAGCAGGCAGCCGGTTGACCGGTGATATTGCCATCTCGTCAAGTGCCATCAAATCAAATAATTCAACTAGCAATGCACAGAAAGTTCTTGATGTGCTTTCGAACTCGTCGAATCCAGTCGTAAAGGCTGAAAGTGAAGATATGATTCGAAGTCTAATGGGGGCGGTGATTAACGGTTCGGTTGGCTATTTAGTAGAGCAGTCAGCAATCCTTTTACAGAGGGTTATGACTGGCATGGAGGAATCTTCGCCATTAACAGAAAATACTTATATATTACGGATTCTAGTCCATTTGGTTTTATTTTTACAGAGCATAAATGTCCCAGTTGGAAGTCCAGATAGTGTTTCCATTATTATCTGTTCGTATATCGAGCTATTACGATTAGAAAACCGCGGCGATTTGGTTCCATTGTATATTGGATACCTACCTGGAGATATTGCTGTTGATACATACTCGATATTGTTGGCCAATATTACCGACCAAGCCAAGCGCAAAGAACACCTTCAGTTGGGTCACAAATATGGCCTGGACATGGCGAATTCAGTAAGAGCTGCTGTTGAGAGAGTGTTTGCCGAAACACAGTCTTTCTATAGCCAAGAAGATATCACAGAGGTTTCCAGCGTTATCTCTGATGCCGATATTCAACTCTCTCAATCCATTGAGTGGTATGTAGATAGTAATATGTGGCCCGATGCAGTCCATTCGATTGCTGCGCTATATCGACGATTCTTGACTGCCGGCAAAGTGGGAGCAGCCCGGGAATTCTCAAACCGGATTCGTGCTTCCTATGTAGTCAAAAGATACGACGGGGTTATAATCGGCTCTGCTGGTAGCTCAAAATCTACTGCTCAGCTATCAGGAAGCGAACGGACCGAGGTTCTTGAATACGAGAGGCTAGTCAACTGCCTGAATGATATATTCCGATGGGATTCTCACCTCGAGCATAATGACCAGTCCTCGAAACCGTGGAGAACGGGAGCTCTTTCCATTGTAGACTCTATCTCTAGTCAAGTTTACACGCTATGTTCTGATTGGCTACAACAAGACGAGATCGATCAATTGCCTCTTATCAGCAGACTACGCACTATTTATTTACCGTACATCGTATTAGAGCTCTGCCGGGTATTGATCGGTGCCCAAGAAGTCCATAGTGGTTTCTTGAAACAAGCTGCCGAGTTAGCGATTCTTGTTGCTGACGAAAAGCAGGGCCTCTACCAACTGTTCCTTGCCGGAGGTCAATTAGCAGAGTTCCTTTTGCGTGTGTCGTCTGCCGTAACCAACGGGGTCGTTCACGGTGAATCAGGCATCTTTGATGAATAAATGAATGTATCTGGTCTGGAGTCTTTCGGTCGAACAAGGGCAGAGCCCAGCCGCGGCCACAGACAGAAAACAATCCGTAAAGTTCTATGTATATTAACGTTACGAACAAACAATTACAAACTAATTCAAAGCAGCAGCCTTGTCGTAGAGAAGATCCACTACAGTTGACATATGCTTGATAGTGTTGATTGCGAGATCGTAGGTCTTGTCAGATTGTGGTTCGTCATACACAAACAGCCAGCCATTACCTTGGTCTAGCACTCCGTAAAACACCTTGTCGAGAATCATCTGACTGAGCTTGCCCTCGATCTGTCGAGTATCAAGACCAATCAGCTCGGCAATGTGGGAGATCTCTACACAAGAAAACGGTTCAATGACTTTGACGAGATTTTGCTCCAGAAGAGTGTCATATAAAGCAGAGAAGTGCGAACGAACGAAAGAATCTTTCGATAATTCTGGTCCGTACGATTCCAGAACAAGCTCAAACTCTTTCAGAGACCGGTTCGAGTGGGCTCTAGCAATTGCTTTCATAGCATCAATGTCACGGCCTCCCTTGTTGGCATATTTATGAACGGCTTTACTCGTAGCTAGTAAGTTATCCATATCATCCGTGAGATTAAGCATGATTTTACATAAAAGAAGGTACTTGAGAACGATAACCGCATTCTCATCGTCGTCTTGACCAGCGTACCCTTCAAACGCTTCATAAAAGTAAGAAAAGGCTGTCTTATAATCTTTATCTTCAGCTTGAAGAACTCCACTCATGTTATCGAGCGAAGCTTGAGTAGCCGGAGGGCAGTAGATACCATTAGCAGTTGTACGAGCACTTGTTAGACAGGCTCTACTTTTAGGGATATTACGAAGAGCATGATACACCTTGGATTCAAGTAATTGCACCTCTACAAGCATCATTTTGTCATCGAGACGTTTCAATTCTTTCATTAATTTATCAGTCAATTGAATGGCCAGTGGGTACGATTTCTGTCTTAAATAAAGGGCGATAAGACGAGTTTGCAGGCTCTGACGGAGGAAGTTGCGACTCTCTTGGACGGCCCATTCCACACAGGCAAGAGTAGTGTCAATTTGGATTGTGAGCACTTTCCCAGCTTCTGGAGAGCCGGTGGTGGATGAAGTTCCACTGGCACTAGCACCGCCCGGCTTTACTCCAGCGATTTCATCGAATAAGTCAATCAAGTTTCGGATAATCTTAGCAGCCTTTGATTTACTCGCAGCAGCAGAAGAGCCACCAACGACGGTTCTCGCCTTGGCTACTAACTGAGCCAATTCATCAGCACGAGATTGGGAGGCATACAGACGGCCCAATTCGTAAAGCGCCGTCTCGATTTCGGGAGGACTTGGAACGCTAGTAGCGGAAGCCTGATTCTCAGCCGAGTGGAGGATTTGGAGGTTCTCCTGTTCCGAATGCTTAGGAGGAGATTTGGAGGAGGACTGTGAAGTAGGCATTGTTTGAATGTGATGTGGCTTCGCGCAGCACAGTTGTTTTTAGTTTGTAGATTTGTTGTAATTGATTTGCTGGTGGATGGGTTTTGAGCGTCGAGACGGTAGGGTGATGAATAATATAGATTGGGATGTGCGTGAAGCAATGGGAAGATCAAGGGCGAGTAACTACGTAGGTGAGTTCGAGCGAGATGTGGCGGAATGGCAGGACCGGGCAAAACGTGGCAGTTATAGGGAAGAGAAGCAAAAAGTGACAGTTATAGCTTATATGGGGTCGTTTACGAGAGAGAGTTCAATTTTATCAATACTAGTAGTAGAGAGATAAGATAAATCAGAGGATGTTGAAATATGTGAATTGGAGTTATAGAAGTTATCTTGGTTCAAAACTCCGCTTGATTTAGGTGTGATATTGAGATTTTTCGGTTTACCTCCGTTAGTAGAATACAAGATAGTATCTTCGTAAGCGTGCCAGGCATCAAACGATTCTCACATCACACAAAGCCAAAGCCCCCAATTGAACCAGAAGAGAAAAAAAAGATCACTCTTTCGATAGAATAGCAATGATGACGAGTGAAACGAGTAACAGATCTGGGCAGAGCGCAGTAATCGGAGTCATTGACACCCCCAAGCCCCCCGGTGAGTGATAACCGGGGTAGGCGCGCGCGCGGCAGCTGCTGTTTGTGGTGGAGCTCTCTCTCTCTGGTCGTGGTGTTATTATGCATAGTGCAAATTTCAGCAGCAGGAGCCAGAGAGCGCCGAGAATGAATATCTTCAACATAAACAAACGTGAAAATATTCCGAGTTTGAAATAATTTTTTTTTTTCGGTTTGGTGTTTGATATCAGAACGGGGCATGTTTACAAGCAGTAATTTGAGAAGCAGTGGGTTTGGAAATACCGCGACTCCTGTTGGAGGTGAGCCGCCGAGGAAGTTGGTTCATTCGCAGTCGATGATGGATTTCAGAGGTCAGCCAGGACAGCTGGGACAGCCAGGGCAGCCGATGGGACAACCAGGACCAAGTCAGCCAGGAATTGGTAATGGATTTGGAATGACACAACAGCAGCAGGGCCAGCAGTTCGCGCAAAGTCCACAACCTCAACAGCAACCTCTCCAAACGTCATACTCATTCTACCCCAATCAATCCACGTCCGGTGGAAGTGGTTTCGGGACGCCAAACTACACGAATCATCCAGTCGCACAATCTCCTCACTGGGCTAAACCAGAACGAAGAATCATCCCATCTCATCTATCAGTGTTAAGAAGAAGCGCCAATGAGGTTAACGGTGGTGATGAAGACGGACTCGGCCGATCCAGATCTAGAGGTATCGGTAGTGCTGGTAGTAGCGGTGGTGGAGCTGGTGGTAGTGGTGGAAGTGGTACACCGCGATCCATTCATAGATCATCTTCGAGAAGCTCGTTTGGAACTCCATCAGAAAGTACGAATAGATTGAGACATTCATCGATTTCCTCTGGCAGTGGTGCTGGTGGGAACTCCAACAACACCACTGGCAGTCACTTTGACGAACTGGACGGAATTCATTTTGGCACCTCGTTTGGTACTCCGAAACCAGTGCATTTGAAAAAAGAGAATATCCTCAATGACGCGGGAGACGTTCCTCCTATTGAAAGCATCTATGATTCTACGTTATCGCCATTTCAAGTGAGATATAACTCATCCAATGGAACCACTGCTGTTGACAGTGGTGCCAGCCCAGGACCGGGTTCGTCGCTGCAACGAAGACCATCATCCCATGATTATAAAAAAGAACGCGATTTGGGCCCCGGATCGTCTGGCCTGACATCTTCTAGTACCACGTCGACAATCCCAGAAGATCACGAAGATAAGGCATCCTCTGGTTCTTCTGGGTCGACGGGCCAATCGCGTCTTCATAAACCAAACTCAGTAGTCGTTTTTGGATTCCCATCTTCACTGTCGTCATCGATTGTCCAGCATTTCTCACGGTTCGGCACGATTCTGGAAAACGTAGGACCTCAAGTCCACTCTCCTCTTCGCCGTCATTCCAAACTTCCTAAAGCACCGCCAATCCAAGCAGGCAAGAACTGGATGAAAATCACCTACGCCGAGCCACAAGGCGCCGCTCGAGCTATTCAAGAAAACGGAGTCATCTTTGCTGGTGGCTATGCGATAGGGTGTGTTCCAGTCAATCAATATAACGGAGACCAATTTGCTGCTGCGGGCGAAGCTACCATGTTAGAAGATATCAATGATGAAAGTAATAACCTCATGGATGTTGATTTCGACCCGCCAACTCCGCAATCAATAGACCATCGTAAGAGTAAGCGTTTTACAAGACAAGAGTTTTCTCGACGCGTTCCATATTCTTCTAATGACGAGAATAACGCCACGCTCAATGGTGATGCGCCTCCACCTATTTCATCCAACAACCTCCCTCGCACAATCTCGATGCCGGCTTTAGCCGCTGATCCCTCATCTGCTGGTGGTACTCCAAGCAAAAGACTGGAAGTTCATTCGGGACGAACCATTTTCAACCCAAAGCCTCGATCCACCAGAATGGCGCTTCTTTCGTCGTTTGCCCAACACAAGCCAGCAGAAGAGTCGAGTGGTGCTAAAGATAATGCAAAGAAAAAGGGCCGGCCTAGAGAAAGCTGGATCAACTGGACTGCAAAGCGTGCCCAGGAGCTTGTTTTTGGCTGGGATGATTTATAATATAATACTGCCTATAGAGGGCTGAGAATCTAGCTTTATGCTTAGGTCATGTAATATTTTCTATATATGTTTATGTCTGCCTATAACACTCGGGCTGCCCACCCTGGTCAATCAACATACTCAATATACTATTTGAACATATAATCTATTGTGGTCGTAAACTGGGCCGACTGGCAAACCGACTGCGGTTGGCCAGCGGCGATTGATAATTATAACGGTCTCCCGTACCGGTACCAATACCAACAGAAATGGAAGGAGAACTTGGGCGTGGACTCGCAACTGGGGACGCCGATGAGGGCCGACTACCGCCAGCACCACCAGTAACCCACGGCTTGGCGCTCGAAGGTCGCGAGACCGGCACGCGATTGATATTAGTAGCCATTGGAGACCCCCAGCTAGGAGGTGCAAGTATAGGATGAACTCGAACATCATGTGTCATGAACTTTCCTGGCCTTGCTGGTGTATATACTTCAACCGTATCAGAGTCAGTGCCTACACAGACATCTCGACGGGGAACGGCAATAATTGGCTGGACAAGCTTCTTTCCATATTCTCCCAGCACTTCACCATGAATAACCGACTTGTCCTTAATAAGAACCAGGAACATAAACACAAGCATATATAAATATCCAGACAGCGCTGCCAGTAAAACTAGCTGGAAAATGCTTATAGGAGCATACCAAATAATGAACACATGAAGCGGCGAAAAGGTAGTCCCAAAATACAAATTGAACACTGGCGGATCCCACATATCCAGAGACCACAGCTTATCTTCCCTGTAGCCGCCATCATCGTAAGTCACTTTGTGAGCTGATGGCGTATCAGGGGGGTTATTCGAAGCTCGGCCCATTAGTGTATAATGCTTGCTAGAGCTGTAGCAGTAAACTGCGTTGATAATGCATAGTGTGGTTAATAGAAGAGTAAGTGAAGAAAAAATGTATGTGATGAAATTAGACGTGACTTTAAAAATGCCATTCCCGAATCCAACATCGCTGTCCTCACTAAGACTGTAACTTGGATCAGCAAAGATATCTTCTGGCGTTGATCTCCCGAACCAGCCTTTACCCTTCATTGATGCAGTATTGGTTCTAAATCCAGACAGATAAATGCGGCAGAGCCACAGCACCACAGTGGCACCAAGACCACCCGGCAGACCTATAGGCTGAGCAAACGAGTCCCAATCAACCAGCTGAATGTCTTCCGACACCGACAGCCATAGATCAAACGGGTAAGCGGAAACCTTGGACCAGAAAGACTGCTCTCGCACCAACCTACGCTTCGGCGGAGCCGCCAATCTAGGCATTTTATATTTCAGCTCTCGATCTCTAGATCCGGCAATGTCGCGAATACAATTTATTTTGGTGAAGTAAACAAAAATCCCGTCAGCCGTGCGTGCGCGTTGAGGGAGGGTGGAGCCTCCGGCGGCTGGGCTCTGCCCAGACCCGTAGCTCCGCTTCGCGGAGACACAATGGGCGTTATTCCTCCGCGAAGCGGAGCTACGGGTCTGGGCAGAGCCCAGCCGCCGGAGGCAGGCAGACAAGAACAGTGCAACGGTAGGATTAGTTGGTTATGCTAATAGGGACTTCAGAGTGGAATTGGAGGATGAACTTGCCATTGCCGGATTCCATGCGCTCGGCGACTATGAGGTAGAGCTGCTCGCCTTCGAAAGAGGTCGACAGGAGTAAGGGACGGGGCTGACCGCTAAAATCGCCAGTGCTGGTTAGACGAATGCCGGAGTAGTGGTCGTAGACACTGAGGCACATGTGGGGACGGTAGGACGATATAGAGGAGGGGGATGTGATGGAGGAATGCCGGGTCGGCGTGCCCAAAGAAGGGGTGGACTCGCACTCTTCGTCAAGAATCAGTTCAATCATGACTCGGGACTTGCGTGGTACTGATGCAAAGACTCGTTGCTGATTTGTGCCATTCCATGCAACGGGCACGTCGCGAGTGAAGAGACTCACTTTATCCGACATCAGCCTAGTCAGTGATACGGGCGAGGTGCTCGTAGCATAGAGGAGAAAGTTTCCTAGACTGCCCTCTTCGTACATGGAGATTATTACGGTATAGTCTCCGTCAATGAGATCTTTTAACTCACAACAACAAATTCTAGTGCGGTATTTGCCAGTTGACTGGATTAGATCTTTATCGCTGACGATTGACATGTATTTACCGCGTCCCCATAGTACTTGAATGTTTATTGGGTGCGAAGAATCAGACTCAAGGTAAAGTTTCGTTAGTCGATTCGGCAGGCGGGAACTAGTGGCATGGTGTGCTTGAGATCCTATGTTCAGTTTAAATTGAGGGTTATCACAATAATGTTTCAGAGCCCAGTTGCCTCCCGACTGAAGTCTTGTCCATTGACCTTTTTCTTCCGCTTTATAGGGAAGCTCTTCTGGGGCTCTTATTAGAGGCAGTGGTTTCGGGGACATGGAATGTGCTTTCAGAGAGAATTTTTCGGCAGATGACACTTCGGTTCGTTTATCACAATGTACGACAGCTGTATAAACAGACTTAGCCGGTATGGCGAATTTTAAGCTACAATATGAGGTATTTCTTGTTGGAGTCTTAACCACCAGTTTTAATTCGTCCGCTATGATAATGCGATGGTTAATAGAATAAATAGAGAGTGAAAGATGACATGTTGAATCATCTTTATTTGAATGCGGTTTGCCTTTTTGGCCGGTTAGATGCCTTGTCAGTAGTAGAACCACTGTAACCGGTTCAGTGGTGTCATTGGAGATAGTGTACTGCGGATTGTACATAAATGAATTAGTATGGGGGTTAACGGAAGTGGCCTTTAGTGCTTGAAGGCCGTATAAAAAGTGTTCTGGAATTCCATGTGTATATGAAGCCATATTCCAGTTCAAATATAAACTCTCAAACCTACTACACACGGTTCGGAGCGGCATCCAGAACTGCGAGGGCAGGTCTGTACTGCCTGTACCATCTTTCCAAGGGTTCCTTATTAACAAATTTTTTTCTCCATCGATTTCTTTTAAATCTAGTACAGAATAGTCATGAAGGCCGAATACGCCCCATGACGCAGATTCCTGTTGTGTCAACTTCCCGGTTCCAACGCAAATCAATACATTCCCTTTTGTCCAGTTATCTTGTAACATGTTCCATAAGTCTTCGATTGAAGAGTGGGAATCCTCGAAATAGTCTCGTAACAGCATATACTCAGGCACCCATCCTGTCAAAGCGTACGTATCAGATGCAGAATGCGAGCCTTCGAAATCGTATCCACCCACAACTTTCATATATGCCTTTTCAACCAGTGCCGGCCAAGCGGGAGTTTGGCTATCTGGATTATAGACAAACAGAGGATTGCCGGTGACGGAGGACATAGGAAGATAGTCGTCAATAACAACTATACGAGCGGTGCCATTGAAGAATAGTTTGAAGATATACTTTCCGTTTGCTGTGTCACCATCCTTAGGGTAGATGTTTCTGCGAAGAATCAAGTCTCCGGTTCTCTCTTCGTATGCGATGATACAAAGCAGCGACGCTACGACTGAGCAATCTGCTAAAGTACTCTGGCTTAGTTTTTGTAAGCCATTATGAGAGTCGTTTGATTCACTCGGTGCTCCATAGTGTATATCAGAGTACCGTTTCCATTCGGGAGCTTCATGCAATTGGACATCTGCCAGAGCGAGTCTCCCATCGGGGTCCTCATAGCTCGGTTTCGGACTACTTGTCCCTTCATCGACTCCGTATATTGGCTCTATCCATGGATAAAACGTATATTCACCCACCTTGCTGCTTAGATGTGCCAGAACAGTCGAATTGTTCAATATTGGCTTTCCTGCCTTTAGGCCATCATATACAGCGAGGGCCAGGTTCAACGAGTTCTGCAACTTAACCAACACGTCGTTCTTCTTATTGAGATTCCTCTTTTCCAGATTATCCAACGCTCGGTTATATTCCTTACAAGCTTTCATAGCCGCTTGCTTAGCATCTGGAGGTTTTCCGAGAGCATATAAATACAGCGCATTTGCAAACGATCTAGACATTGGTTAGAGTGTACCTCTTGTTTCCGGGATCACCGGACGGTTACTTACGTATGATCCATCGTGTTACAGTCGGGTGGTTCTGAAGCAAACTTTATAGTAGCAACCGTCTAATAGCCAGTTTCCCTAGACGAGCCGCAGCATCGCCAACGTTTAACTTTTTCCGACCCAATTTCCCGCCCATCAGTTATATAGAGATTGCGCTTTTCGTGTGTATTATTAGACTGAGTGGAACGACTGCGACTGCGATATCTACTGGTGTGCTTGTGTCCCGATCGTACGAGGCAAAATCAGGGGTAGTTTTTAAGGCTTATCGGGAAGAGGTTTCATTGATAAGGGCAGGGTTTCACTGCCAATCTGAACGAACAATGTGAAATATAGAGAGACTGATAAAATTGATAGGAGGTATATATAATAACAATTACAAATAAAGTAAAGGGGGAGCTTGTATGAAACGATACAAGGTGAGGTTTCCGAAAATTGCCGCAAAGCTAAAAGATAGTAAGAACAATCGGCGTACTGCAAAAATGGCTTCTGAACTGGCATTGCCATTGGTAACACAGACATTGAGAGATCAATTGGAGACTGAGAGAGCCTGTAGGCCGCTGTTGCTTGCTGGAGAGTTCGATAAAGGAGAAGAAAAGACTGCACAGGAAGCTCCAGATCTGTTGTTGAAAGCTGAAAAGCATGTACAATTCTTGCGATCGTTACTAAAGGGCCCTTTACCTTCTGGATTCCAGGCGCTGGACGCTTCTAAACCATGGCTCGTCTACTGGAGCGTTAATGGATTGGCAGTTCTTGGTAATGATATCGACGACCTGAAACCAGCCATTGCGGAGACCATTCTTAGTTGCCAAAGTGCTAGTGGTGGGTTTGGTGGGGGAAACCGTCAATTGGCTCATTTGGCCCCGACTTACGCGGCTATTAATTCTCTGGCACTGAGCGAAGATTCTTCGGCATGGGATCAAATCGACCGTCAAGCGTGCTATAAATGGCTCATGTCATTGAAGCAACGGGATGGCTCTTTCATTATGTGTCAAGGAGGCGAAGCGGATCCGCGGTCTACTTATTGTGCCTTTGCGGTCGCTTCACTATTGAATATCATGACTGAAGAGCTTGTGGACAATACTGCTGAATACATTGGCCGTTGCCAGACCTACGAAGGTGGGTTTGCCAATGTACCTCTTGGAGAAGCTCATGGAGGATATGCATTTTGTGCCTTGGCTACTCTCTGTTTTCTGGGCCCACCTCATGTGGTTCTTCCGAAATATATCAATGTTGAAAATGCCATTAAGTGGCTCAGTAGTCGTCAAATGGCTGTCGAAGGAGGCTTTTCTGGCCGGATTAATAAGCTTGTTGACGGGTGTTATAACCATTGGGTCGGTGGATGCTGGGGGATATTGGAGGCGGCGCTGGTTAATGAAAAGACCGCAACTGTACCATCTCTTTGGAATAGACAGGGGTTGAGGAACTACACTATTTACTGTTGCCAAGACCCAAGAGGAGGTCTTAGAGATAAACCAGGCAAGAGCTCAGATGGCTATCATTCAAACTACGTTCTATGTGGCCTGTCCGCTGCTGAAAGTGTCTTTTCGTTTGAACAAGAGCCAGGCACCGGCCGGCTCGGTGACTATGCATACCAGTGGAAAACATATTCGTATAACCTGGATGCTGTGCAATTGGTCAACCCCATTCATCCCTTGCACGTTCTTCCAGTCGGACTGGCAGAGAATATGAGGGCGCATTTTTACAACCTACCAACAAAGATATGAATAAATATTTATATATGTAATTTAAGACTTTTGTTACTGGTTTGCACCAATCGCCCACCCCAGTCCGTTTACGAATAGGTTTGAGATCTGCTGGCGTCGGCCAGATGAGTTTTCAGACGGTTGCTGCGATGACGATGTGAATTCGGCAGCAGACGACGAAATCGCCTTGGCGATACGAGATGCAGAAAGAGAAGAGTAAGTAGAGGAGGAGACGGATGCGGTAGCGGCGCCAGACCTGGCGGAAGCACCAGAGCCCGGCTGCTTTCTAGAACTATTCTCCTGTAAGATATCTTGATATAGAGAATCGTTTTTCTTCCAAGCGGAAAGAACAGTAGCTATGCTTTCTTTAGGGCAGATTTGTAAAGTATAAGAAAGGATTTTCAGTTGCTGCTCAAGAACCGACCGTGGCGGATAGTCCCAAAATGGCGATACGTACTTGCCAACCTGATAACATGACGTCCATGCCACGAGGCTTCCAGCCATATCGAGAGACGTCAATTCTGGAACACAATAATCATAGGCTACTTTGAAATGATCATTTACAAGTGCGTATGTGACACACATTGCTCTGATTTGCGTGGAAATAGGGTCCATAGCAAATTCCTCCCTATCGTAATTAGTCGCATACACAAGGCCCTCGGCTATTTTGGTTAATATTGGCAGTTCCCGGAAGCCCATTTGACTGTTTGAAAGAATGTAATCTACAACTTCAAGCGGGGGTTTCGATTTCAGGTCGGTCGGGGTGAATGAGACGCCGTCATACCTAAGAATTTCCCGACTCGTATCGAGGAGTGTAGATGCTCGCTTGATATCTTCCGAGTATGGTGAGCCAGCGGTTTCTGAATCGGCCGATTCGAGGAGCTGTAAACACTGCGAAGCATACTTCATGGAACCAGAATCGTAGAAAGAGTGCAAATGTTCCAATACAAGCTTGGAAAAGAGCTTGTGATGGGAATACACCTGGCGAACAAAATCAAACTCACCACTCTGTAAAGCTCCAGATATGATGTTCGAATCGATCCAATCGTCATCAATATTAGTCAATAGTTTACTTGATTTTAATATACTGATATCGTTTTTACGGCTCATCCATGGCTTTCTAGACCGCTCAAGATATCGAAGAATGACGTCTTGGTTGTTAGTTCCAGGACGGTGTGTTTGAAGGTCTACAACAAACTTTATATTTGCAGGTAGTCCTACTGAAGCGAGAATCTCACAGGCGTTTACTGCTTGTATGAGAACGTTCAGAGACTGCTCAGTGGGGTTTGTTCTAGAAGATTGAACAAGAGAATCAAACGTGAATGAAGCAAGATTCTCATTAATAATATCATCCATATTATGGCGACTATTTTCGTCATCTTTTCGTAGACTAACGTATACTCCCTGATGGATATTTCGAATAATTTCAAAGTTCCTTGCATCATATTCGGGGTTAAGATAGCACGCTGCTAATAAAGGTCTTTCTAAGACTGACGATTGGCTGACCTCAGAAATAGGCACTAATAAATCAAACCGGCGTCCTTCTACTTGCTCACAGATCCACCTGTCAAGCGAGCTATCCCATTCGTTCATATATGAGATATACGGCACAATGAGCTTCTCGAAATCTCGGCTAATATGAGCCATAGACGTTGATGCGAGCAGTCGACAGACATTATCGGACGGATCAGCCAATTCAAACTCTCTTAAGCCGAATATCGTGCTATCAGAAGAATATAGCATTCGAAACTGGTGAACGACATTCGCGATCCCATAATACCAATCTTGAGCTTCTTCTGGTGCGTTGCTTAACAATGGCGTGAACCAGTCCAGTTTCCCGCAACACCTATCAATGGCTCTCAACCGGCATTTCAGCCAATGCGAGTAGACATGATTGGCAATAAATGGAGATGCCGAAGAGTCATTTCGGTCGCTACCAATCGCTTCTCGAGTCCACTCGAACTTCTCAGTCAAGGACTTCAGTTCTGCCAGTAACCGTGACACTCTCAATTGGATCTGGCTTTCAGGAATATTCACCACCAATGGATCATTACCACTGTTATACCCGCTCTCAGACAGTCGCTTGACATCGCTTTCCAACCCATCACTAAGAATATCTCTTATTAGACCTTCATAACTGGCCAGATCGGTCGTCTCTGGAAGTAACAGTAGCAGCACCGACCAGGCACTATGCGGGCTGAATGGATCTCCCAGCACAAAATATTCTCGATCCGATGCAAACAGCTCTCTCAGGTTGATCAATTTCCCCTGAGAAGCGAGCTGTGCGGCCAGAATCAACTTCTCCATCGCGGCGGCCTGTGCTATCGACATCAGAAACGAGCTCCACAAAGTTGTCACTGTACGTACGTGCCGCCGAGCGGGTTCACGCATCCTGGTTCATGTTCTCAATTATATGTACACGCCGTGCGTAAGGTCAACGCTTTCTCTCACTTTACCTACTCGATTCGCACCACGCCCAGGGCTCGCTGCCTCCGGCGGCTGGGCTCTGCCCAGACCCGTAGTTCGAGCTTCGCTCGAGTTCTATAAGCCGTAGTTCTGTGGTTTCCACGACCCACTGGGCCAGTTACCGAGCTGGGAGCGACTTCCAGCTCAGACTCCCTGCTAGTACGGCTCGCGCGCCGCGCCCGCCGCATAGAGCAGGGTTTGGGTTCCTCGTTCAGTTTTTATCGGTTCTCAAACCCTATTGGGTGGTTCGCAAATGTACGAACAGAGATTCCTAAATAGAAAGCTCAAATCTGTATAGTCAGTGATCAGTGACGCTCTGCAAAAGTTGAACCTCTTGACTTCTATACAGCTCGAAACATATCTACATATAATCAAAGATGAGTCTCCGTCTTGCTACGCGTTCTTTGGGTAAGTGTTTGGCGGATAGTGGATATGACGGGGGGGTTGAAGGGAACCGTGAGAGGTCGAGAGATGGACGAGGTGGAAAACGAGTGAAATTTGCTAGTCAAGGCTGAATACTTCGGTGCAAGCAAACTTTAAACGGCCGATTGGAACAAATTTGACGAATTGTTGGAAGCCTTGTATCCATTGTTGTTGAGATATGGATGTATATTTTACCGACTTCGAGGGGTCACCATTTTACAATAGTTGAATGAACGAGACCCGACTACTATAACTACTATGGAACGACTGTTCGAATTGACGTTTCAATTGAATTGAAACTGTGAGAGCTATTTTCTGTTTCAGTGCTATGATTTATAAGAATCCTTGTGCAAATCCTTGTACCACTTGTCGTACCACTCTTCGTACGAGCTCTTCTCATCCTTCTTCCACCGTTGTGTTTTTTTTCTTTCTTCCAACTAACATTCTAGCTATGCGCCCTTTGGCTGCTCGCCCTATTCTCGGACTTACCTACCGTGGATATGCCTCTCAACCAGTTGACCCTAAGACCAAGGCTCAAGCCATTGTTGACGCTCTTCCCGGTAGCAATTTGATTTCCAAGACCGGCATTCTCGCTACCAGCTCTGCTGCCGCCATCTACGCTGTTTCCAACAGTTTATACGTTGTCAATGCTGAAACTTGTTTGTTTGTAGTTTTCGGTGCTTTCTTGTACACCATGTCCAAGACAGCTGCTCCCGCCTACAAGGACTGGGCAGAAGGTCACATCACCACCATTCGTGGAGTTCTTGACAAGGCTCGTTCGGGCCATGTCGTTGCTGTCAAGGAGAGAATCGAGTCTGTCAACCAACTCAAGGATGTTGTTGCCACCACCAAGGACTTATTTGCTCTTTCTAAGGAAACCGTTGAGTTTGAGGCCAAGGCTTTCGAAGCCAAGCAAAAGGTCGAGTTTGCTCATGAAGCCAAGAGTGTTTTAGATTCCTGGGTCAGATACGAGGGCCAAGTGCGTCAACGTGAGCAAAGAGAGCTCGCCGAGTCGGTCATTTCCAAGATCGAGAAGGAGATCAGCAGCAAGAAGTTCCAACAATCCGTCCTTAACCAAGCAGTTACCGACATTGAGCAACTTTTCGCCAAGAAGGCTTAAAAAAAAAAAACAAAACAAACAAAACAAAGGACCCACAACCACCCCATTTAACCTAGGCATCTTGTGCATAGATATGTGACTATGTTAATATATTATTCATTTATGTTTCTCGTTCGCGGCGGGTGTTGTGCTGTGCTGCCTCCGGCGGTTGCGGTCACTGTGCGTAGTGTATAAATTTCATAGATATAGAGAGATACATATATATTGGAGCTACGGGTCTGGGCAGAGCCCAGCCACCAGAGGCATCACAAACCCTACAGGAGTAGCTTGCCGGTGGGCTCGGCGAGGGTGAAACCGGTATCGTACTTGTAGATGGACGTGCCAGCGAGAATGGTCTCGACTACGCGGCCAACCACCTGCTTGCCATTGTACGGGGTGAGCTTATTCTTGAACTGGAGTTTGGTCTGGTCGAGGGTCCACTTGGCGGCGGGGTCGAAAATACAGAAATCAGCGTCTTTGCCGGGCTCGATCGAGCCTTTGACGTGGTCGAGACTGACCTGCTTGGCAGTGTTGAAAGAGGTCCATCGGGAGATGTCCGCTAGGGAGATGTTTGATTTGATACGCTTCTGCTGCACTTGGGTCCAAAGAATGATCAGTCCAAGGCCGACGCTGGCAATTCCACCCCAAGCAGACATGAAGTCGCCGGAATCCAGCAGCTTGAGATTCGGGGTACAGGGCGAGTGGTCCGAGACAATGGTTTTAATGATATCGTTTTGTAAGCCAGACCAAAGGTCGTCTTGAGTGGCTTCATCTCGAATTGGAGGACAGCATTTATACTGAGTAGCCTTGTGAGGGACATGTTCAGCATCTAAAGATAGGTAATGAAAGCAAGTCTCTGCCGAGAGTTTGATGCCTTTCTTTTGAGCGTTTTGTACTAGAGGAATGGACTTAGAGGAAGAAAGGTGAACAATATGGAGGTTGAGGTCAGGAGCCACGGGCGCAGCGTCCAGAACTGCATTAATGGCATCGGTTTCAAACGAATCCGGACGAGACGCAAGGAACGTATCATAACTGGTTGGATCCGGCTTGGAATCAGAATGGTCTTCGGTATCCATCTCAGCATGGAACATAAGAATAGTCTTGTGTCCATTGAGCTTTTTCATGGCCTTCTTAACGTCGTCCATTTCAACTGCAGGGAACTCGTCAACCCCGGATTCCATTAAGAAGCATTTGAACCCTTTAACGCCAGCTTTGATCAGTGGGACTAAATCGTCTTCATTTCCAGGGATAACACCTCCCCAGAAACCAACATCGACCCAGGTTTGACCCTTGGAAGCATTGATTTTGGTGTGAAGATTCTCGACCGTGGTGGTGGGAGGAATGGCATTCAATGGCATATCAATGACGGTGGTGACACCGCCAGCAGCAGCAGCCTTGGTGCCAGTTTCAAATCCTTCCCAATCCGTGCGGCCTGGTTCATTTAAATGGACATGGGAATCCACCAGCCCGGGGAGGATGACCAGGTCGCCGTAATTAGTAACAGTGACGCCAGCAGGAGCGTTGTAGGTTAAGTCCTCAATGGACTTTATTTTCCCGTCATCTGAGATGACGATTTGGGCAGGAACCAATTCAGTTCCAATTAAAACCTGGTTTGAACTAATAATCCGAGTCATATTTTGGAATGGAGGATGGAAAACAATCAATGGAAGAGGAATTGTAACAAAGAAGACAATGGTTAATCTCGGCCCACGAGATACTGGGCGCTAATCGGATTCGCAGTATAGATGATAGGCTGGTTGTAATCGTGACTGCCGCGGGCGTGTTCTTGTTTCATCACGTGATTTGCGAAGATTGTCTCAGATCTCGATTGGTGGCAGGGGAAGGAAGGAACAAGGGAGCGACTCGAGTATTCAGTTTCTGATTGCTCATGTGTGGTACTGTCAAAGTGTCTAAATGCCCATGTTGTGAGGATGATGGAGGGGGGGGGGAGACTGTGCTAGCTGGTCGGTTGAAATCGGGCATGTACGACGAGACAGAACATGTTATTCAAATACGCAGAGTGTGGTATATAGTTCTCAGGCAGGCCATTTTATATATTGATAGAGATCAGTTGCTGGAGTTGAGTTGAGTTGAGTTGAGTGCAGTGTGGTAAACAGGATATATAGGAGAGTTGAAAGCTCTCACGGTTCGAATAAGCATTTTTAGACCTTGATATGTAATATGGAAATTTCTACACTCTCCTCATATATACCACACTATTTTTTTTTTTCATTCTCTTTAATTGAACCTCTACTGTATTTCACCCGAGCCAGAAACACTACCTTTATGTATAATTACGCTCCTCAACTCTCCATTTCTTATCAAAGTAATTATTCGTTTTACCCCTGAATCAGAACCGACACTTACCCGGCGGAAAAATTTCACCGGCCGGCTACCGCAACCCTGCTCACTATATAAACAAGATCCAATCCTCCTCACCACCTTTTTTATCTTCTTTAATGATATCCTTCCACGTTTTATACGTATATGATGAAAACTAAGCGTAGCATCAGCTATATGCCCCTGGGATTTATTCTGGAATGCTCTTGACCGGGCTGGGTGAGATATGACGAGAGCGTTCGACGCACATCATTACCTTGTTAAATAATGAACGCGACAGTACCTTCTGATTTGTATTGTGTGAAGGATTTATAGTTAAGTTAGATAGCTATATATGAATGTGTGCTAGTGACTAGAAATTGGGTTAGATGGCTGTGACGGTGCCGTGATTATCATGTCGAACACTCGCCAGAGGCGTAGTGACGAGACAGGGACGAGACGTACGACATTAGATCTTTTCGGTGTATTAATTTCTATATATATGGACACATACAGAAGCACCCATTAGCTTGACTTGGACATCTTTACTTCCACATCCCGCTCGGCTAACATGATAGCAGCACGGTACATTTGAACACCGTTGATAATCTGCTTACCAAGCCATAATGGAAAGGTAATGACACAGATGATGGTGGGATATGATAAAGGAATCCCGTAGATATACCCGAGGTGAGGAGGGGTTTTCAGCGGGAAACTTGACAGATAAAGACCTACAAAAAATAGTTCGTTGAATGCACAAAATAGAAATAGAACCTTATTGTTGGTATAATATAACTGTAAGATCCTGCTCTGATTGCCGACTTTCTTATGACTAGCCGAGCCGGTGGTTAGCATGGCGTACATGTGCATGTAGTGAGAAGCGAGATCCAAGCTGACGAGGAGTTGGAATAACACCGCGTACTGGGGGTATGCCACGCAAAGATAACAGATGAGCGACGAAGTGGTACATCTATCAGTGACCATATCGAGCACCGCCCCGAATTGCGAAGTTTGATTATATTTCCTCGCGGCTGCCCCGTCTAGAGCATCAAGGATACAAGACAAGCAGTATAACACGGTACAATATTTCGGGTGCCACTGCATAAACACCAACGATGCCAGAGCGAACAACACACGAGAATAGCCAATTAAGTTTGGAATATATAAAAAGATGGTTCTTGTTGTGATTTCAGGGGTGGCGGCGACAGCGGTATTAGCAGCTGCTGTAGCAGCTGATTTGGATCTTGTTTGAACCATGCCAAGTTCCAAGTTGCAAGTTCCGAGGTAGTCACAGTTAAAAGTAGCAGGTGGTTTGCCTCTATCTGGTATGTATAAATATAGGATAATTCAGAGCGTGCTATTAAAATAACAGCCACGTGATAAAGACGACGATGATGACAACAAACAAAAAAAAGTTCAATGGTTCTGCCTTTCTTTAACTTCCGTCACGTCCCGTTCCCTTTTTTAAGTTTTTTTTTGTCGACGAACTTGTGAATGCTATCGGTCAAAATTACCCAATCCGTTCTATATAACCTTAACAAAACTCGCCAATCGATTCTTCTCTTGTTGTCCTATAATCGTTTCAAAACAAATCCACACCGGTTGGTCATCCAGTCTGGAAAGTCCAATAACTCACGAAGGAGGTAGTCTAAGAATTTCAACTTGAGAGTGAGAGGGAGAGGAAGAGGCAGCCTGAGACATGGATGGGACAAATGTTTATAACGGCCGTGGCCCGACTGTTCCTTTGGTCGGACTAGCAGACCATGATAGCGCCGTGTCTAGAGATGAGATGAGCACAAAAAGTGGTGGTTATGCCTGAGGGTAGAGAGTAGGAATAGAATCTGTTTTGGCGACTGAAAACGACCCATTTAGTAGCAAGATCTTAATTACTTAATTACTAGGAGCTCCAAAGAAGTATAAACACTTTATAAACCAGCTAAACTAACTCTCACCCGTCAGACCAGGCCGCTGACACCACAATCCACCTTTTTTCACCCATACCATGTCAATATGCAGGTTCACAGATTGTGCATATCAACTGAAAAAAAAAAAAATCCGTCGATCCCACTCAATGTCTCCACCTACGAAATATCATACCCAGTAATCCACTGTCAATCCTATACTCTTAAACATAACGAGTAAAGAAAGACAACAACATCCAAAATACTAAAGCCATGTCTTTAAACATCCTGCTTTCCTCATTCCCTCCGGGAATTGAAGAACAGTTGATCATCCAGCAAAGCGGTCTGTCGATTCTGGAAATCATCGCTTCACGATCTCCGGGAATCTTCTTAGAAGCCGACGACGTCCTCGTTCATAAATTCAATGTGAAAATCTCTGGGCTGCTGAAAAGTAAATCTCCCGTTTGTAGATGGTTTGGTGCTTATGTTGCAAAGATATCCGTCGACGCTTCACCTCTAATCCTCAAATCCCATGGATCTACTTGGGCTAATATTCTAATTCATATTTTAGAATTGCCAGAACCCCCAGTCACCTATCAAATCGTCATGCAAACATTATCATCGATTTTTTCAAACACTGTTGGAAAAGCAGAATTAACAAGAGAAATCACCACCCCAAGGCTACCAAGTTATCTAAAACTGCTGTTGAACAAGCTGAAAGATATTGTGGGTACCAATAATGGCAAGGACATCATTCTCTTACCTACAATCATTCAATCTCTTACCCATATCCTACGCCAACAGTCGTCTTCGTTCCGGCCGTTCTCTGCTCGCTTTCATTCGCTCTTATTAGAACTTCTTTCTCAAGCCATCAATTCTTCTACTAGCATCTCAGATGACCTCCTAAAAGATATCTGTAGTGCCTATGTTTGCATTCATATGTCTGCTACAAAAGGAACAGACGCTGAGGAATGGAGAACCGCATGTTTATCAGTAATCAATGAGATACACGTAACTGCTGATCAACTGGCCATTCAGTATGTTCGTGAAGATGGTCATAACAGTGGAATATCTCGTTCCCCAGTGTTAAATCTACCAACAACTGCTGCCGAACCTGGCAATTCACCTTTAATATACTCAAGAAGATTTCAAGTTCTATTCACACTGCTCGAATCATTTTCTACGACCGCAACTAAAATATCTGTAAAAGTACCATTAGGAGCAGTGGAGCAACTTACAGACCGCCTCTATTCCATTTCTAGGTATACCACCAAACAACCAGCTGCTGATAAAACACACTATCCTGCTTTTCTATCTGTAATGGACAAAGTTCACATTCTGTTAACGTCCGTCAACCAATCCCTTTTGACCATTGTCGGAAATAGCATTTTAGAACATTTCGACATGCTTTTGCACCATATCCATACCCTTTCTGACGGAGCGCATAACCAGTCTGTTCAACTAGTTCTTTTGCAACTTTGCTCCAAGCTCCTGGTACAAGTTTCTGCATTGCCCAAATCATATCTGCAAAGCATTTCAAGGCTTGTTCACCCTATTGCCTCCAGTCTTGTCAATGCAGACCAAACCGATGCTAGATATCAACAGTTGTCGGATTTCATTTCGAACCCCAAAGCATTTTCCACACCATTCCCATCGTATACTACAAATGTAGTCAATGAGTTCTTCATGACTGTCTTGAACACGGTACCCGATATCCCATTAAACATTAGAGCCGAGATTGACCGGTATTTTATTCTTTCCCGCAATAGTCAAGGACTGAACACTAGCTCGCTGTATCCAGGAAACCTCACTAGATATAGTGTGGCACCTATGGCCGTGAGAGTGGACAATGGGGTCGGGCTAGCATCTTCATTGATCCACACAAGGCTTCCACCCCTGGCAGTATCTACACAGAACCTTAATAAGTCGGCCACTTTAGATCCATCAGGAAGAAATGGAATAGAAGACCAGGTCGAGGATGAGGACGAATACATTGGGTCTCAAAATGAGCAATTTATTCCCAAGCAGGCAAATCTGATGGAAGTAGACGACACTCCAGCCGCTGTTCCAGCTCCTGTCCGCAGGGAGCTCCCTCCTGCTATCATATCAAACAGAGTACCGGATCCAGCACTGTCAGCGCCTAAATCAGCTGTCGTAATTCAAACCCCACAGGAGCTTGTTGAAGATGTAGTCCCGGCTCCCATGTCTGGACAACAACACACTACGCCTTCAGGTCAAGCACACGCATCCGAATCGGAATCTGACGGCGATATTGAGATTCCAATTATCATTGATAGTGACAGTGATAGCGATGAAGATATGTAACATTAAAATAAATATAAGGCCTAAGCGGCCGCATGCAAACAGTTTATAAAACGACTCGAGAAATGGGTCTGGGCAAAGCCCAGTCGCCGGAGGCAGCACATTATTCGTCGTCATCAGTGACGTCCTCTAAGGTTACCTGATGGGTCGTGGGAGCGAGAGTTCCCAGTTTGCGTCTCTTTTGCACAGCGGACGGGACAAGAACAGCACTCTCTTTAATGAAATTGCGTAAAACAGGCGCTGACTCGTACGTGGTCTGAGAGGCAGCTGGCATCGCGGTACTTGACTTGGGCCGAATTCCTATGGGAGGAAGAGGGCCCGCTGGGTAGGGAATCTTCAGCAGCTTTGAATCAACCGTGCCATGTTCAGACTCAGAGTCCAAATCCGATTGACTGAACCATGGCCTGGAGAAGAAAGGAAGTCCTTTAGGAGGATGTCCGGATGGGTTTAGAATAGGATCCCAGTATATGCTTTTACTCCCAGGGTCATTAGGACGGGTATTATATTTCGTATGCGAAGAAGGAGGATGGACATCAATACCCAGATTCTTTTTTGCGTTTTCGATATCTGCCAGGTCTTTCTGCAAAGATTCTAGTTTTCTCGCTTCGAAATTTGATAGTTTACCTCCGTCTGAAGTCTGCTTGTCTTCTAATTCTTTGATCTTCTGTTGCAATGGGTACACATTCCTATGACCTAAGCGCTCATTTCTCTGATTGACTTTTTCGGCTTTTGATTTTTTGATCTGACTTGCTTTGTCTTTCTTCCTCTGAGCCTGCACCGGATTTATATCGCCTTTCATATTTGCGAAAGCTGAAGGAAGAGAGGAAGAAGAAGTGGTAACAGAAGTAGAAAAGTGGTGAAGTAGATAGTCGATCGAGTACGGCTGACCGTTCCAGGCTGATAGAAGTCGTTCTCGGACCAGCTGATGATGAGATGATAGTTTCACACAATTCGTTGAAATTTCGTGATCTTCGTCTTCCTCTCTCATAGGATGGCTCCTCGTAAAAGAAAGGCGAATCAGATCCCTGCTTCCGCTCGAATTGCCGAAGTTGATTTGGATGATATTTCATCTTATGCCGGGAAAGCAGATATTCCTACTGAGACGCTAGTAAATCAGATTGAGCGAGTCCAGGGGCAGTATAATGCAAAGATCAAGGCCAATCAAAAGAGCCGGACAAGAGACACACAGGCATCGTCGTCTAATGCTGACAAGTTGAGTACCCAAGCGACTCCAATTCGCCCCGAACCGGCAGCTACATTACCAAGCGACGAAGAACTAGATGATCTCAGCGGAGTGGCCAAATTCATGTTCACGGTACTCGACTATACAATGTACTTGATCCCGTTGCTTGCCATTAACATCGTTCTCAATGTCCTTGTGCGTGCTCAATACGGACAAGAAGTAGAGTCACGCGACATAGTAGCCGAGAGTCTGACCACCGTGCCGGTCATGACCATCATCCATGCGGTTTTCCACCCGTACCGACACACGCGGCCGTTTCGCATCATAAGCTTCTTCACAGCGGTTCTAATCGGTGGCTACATCCTCTATGCATCTCACGAAGAAGGCTACTACGCTGTCATGAAGCGAGCACCACCATTGGGCACCCTGTGGGTGTGGCTCTTCCTCGAAATGGACTGGGAATGGGCTGCTGCGTGCCTCGTTGTGATAGCGTTCTGGATGTGGAAACAGGGGTACTCTATCTAACTGGCCAGAGCCTCCGGCGGCTGGGCTCTGCCCAGACCCGTAGCTCCGCTTTGCGGAGTGGCCAGGACTGTCGACGGACGACCGCCAGCGGCACAGATGAAATGCTAATAATCTATTAAAAAGTGTAGCTAAAATTTCAGTCATCAAAATCGAGGGTGGAGTACTCTGGAGGAGGAGACGGCACGGCCGGGGGCTGCGACATTGGCGGCCGCACGTATAGTTCGTCGTCAGTGATGGCTGCAAGCGCATCGTCAAAGGACGGGAGATTGCTTTCTTGAAGTCCCCCAGAAGACATGTACTCGTCAGCGTTGAAGTTGTTGTACCTCGGCAGGTCGACGTTGCCTCCAATGCATTGCGGAGAAAGAAGGTTTATGGGAGTATCGATTTTCACTTCGAAATGACGGCGCTTCTCGTCGTCGCGATCATGCTTGGACGTGCGAAACGACACTACAAGTCGGTGGCGGACTCGAATGTAGGGGCTGGAGACGGAGTCAGGCCGTAGATACTGGACTGTGCTGTCAGGCACCGGGGTACCTGCGACGTTGGCATACTGAGCAGGTAGTTTACCAGTGGGCCACGTCTCTTTATCTGACAATAATGGAATCGTACAGTTGAAATATGTCGAAGTGGACTCTTCACAGTCGTCGTCATAGTCGCGGCCGCTGTTGAGAAGGTTTCCACAGAGCTTTTTACGGGAATTGGTTCCTTCGAGAGTGGACCCAGCAACGAAATTTTCATCTGAGCTGGAGCTGATGCCTGCACTGGCTGAACCGGAATTGGCTCCTGATGTATTGGCCGACGAGTTATCGGGATTGGGAAATAATGATAATGACGGCCCGGATGCGGAACCTGGATCGGGAGGCGCCGTCAGTCCGTCAGCCAAATAGTTAGGAATGGCCCTTTTGGTGGAAGAAGGCGGGATTTTCGGATCCACTTTCGAATAACCAACGTCGGTCAGTTCCATGATACCTTTCGAAGTGGCCTTCTTCTCGTATAATACTACTTTGAGGGCTATCTCGGTGCTTTCAATATGAGGCTCGGGGGAATACTTGTACTGAGTCGTTTCATAGACTTGGATCCGCACTCGATGGACCATGACCTTTTCTAATGGCGTCAGTTTGATTGCTACTGGGATCGAGGTGCCTAGGGTGATGTATTTCTGAGGAATTACGATTTCGTAATGAAGCCGACTGTCCCATATACGGGAGATGACAATTGGATTATTAAATGAGGTATCGTAATTGTTAGGAGGACTGCGTATTAATTCGACCTCTTGTTGACCTTGTAAGTTGAGAGCAAATGGGCCTGCTCGGACTACTTTGGGGACAAGATAGTATTGGATCGACCCGTGCGGGACGTGAACAGTCTCTGGAGAATTGGCATCAATGGCCAAGCTAAAGTTGTAAACATATTCTCCAGCAGGGAATAAGACAGCTTCTTTATGCGATGCGGTAGGTGGATGTCGAAGTCTTCGCTTGGGCGATAGTCGAGGAGCGAATAGAGGAACGACGGTGCTGGAATCAGATACCGTTCTACTGGCGTGATTATGGCGGACGTCACTTTTCAGAGGGTCTTTGACCTGCACTGAAGCGACAGTAGCGATGCCGTCTTCGTTGATTGTTTTGAGCAGAACAGCGTCAGCTCCATAGATATCACTGGTTATAGTGGTAAGAGACTGGTCTGGATCTGAGTAGGCTTGGGTCGAGCTGCCGTCGGGAAGGAATTCCCAATCGTGGCAGTTTACATAAATTGCGTCCTGGACTTCAGCTCCTGGTTGATTATGAAGTTCTTCTAGAGGGTTCATTTTGGACGTTTGGGACCAGATGGTTTTAGAAACTCCGTAAAAGGTGAGAGAGATTTGTTTTAATTTGGTTGGTTTGGTGAGTTTCAGAAGGATGGAGCCACGAAGGGTTGAGGGAGGTTGATCGGAGAGCCGTTCTTCAGGAGGTGACAGCTGGTGAGAAGTGGGAGTTGTAGTAGGGATGAGAGGAGTGGTTGTGGTTGTGGTTGTGGAAGTGGGAGCGGACGTAGATGTAGATGTCGATGGCGCATCACTACTGCCAGTGCCAGTAGTAGGTACTCTAGTAGCACTGGAAGTTGCACTGGTACTGGTACTGGCGGATCCAGAATCAGCTCCTCCTAAGGAACTGCTGCCAGCATCAGCAACTGGGCTAGAACTGCCAGCATCTACGCCTAAATCCCGATATGACGAAGCGCCAGGCGGACAGCATGCTAGAAACACACATGGCTCTTGCAATGAAAGCGCCAGCGTGACGGTTCCAGAGTGGGAACTTATAAGATTTCGGGGCTTGCCTAGGCAATATGAATAAAGGTTGTTGGCGGACGACGAAGTGAACCCATTTGATTCAGTTCGGGATATACTCGACATGTAGCTATCAGCAGTGGTGATTCTTCTTAACGGGACCTGGCCATTACCAGCACTATTATCGATACTAGAGTCGGATCCAGACTGAGGAGTCGATGTATGAGGAGATGACTTGGACGGGGCGATTGAGTTATTGGATTGTATGGGAGATGGTTGAGGATGGAGTAAATTGTATAAGTTTTGTCTAGGAGTGGAGAATGGGTTTCGGATATTGAAGTGTTTTTCACTCATTTTGACAAGAAACGAGGAGCTTGTCTATTAGGTAGATGTACGGGGTAAGTGTCTTACAAATGAATACACCAAGTTTCAATATTTAAGTCTTGTGGGAAGTAGATTATCAGCGCCAGTACACCTATATCTTATACACTTGTATAATTATCTAATTATATCAGCAGTACAATAATATTAGCAATCTTCAAAAACCAGTTTCACAGAAAATATCGGTTCAAATCAATTCTACTCCGGCTTATGCACTATTTATATAAATCTTAATACACTCGGACTACCACTGTGCTACCGAATATCTCAGAGATGAAGGACTAATATGAGTTGAGCAACCTCAGACCCGGCCGGCGAGGCACCTCCCCTTGGGAACAACCGCACGGCTGAGATGGGCTCTATCTAGAAAACATATATATCAACTGGCAGCTGCTGATTAGCGATCGAGATAATTTGGCATCATCTCATGATTAGGCCAAAATGGGTTAAAAGGGTCCGTGACCGCCGGCCGGACCTGTCAGTCCACTTTTATGAGAGACAGTCTGTGGGGAACGCAAGGGTTCGTTCGGCCGGAACCTGGGCTCCGTAAGCGGAACAAAATCTTGTGGTGTAGAGCGTCAGGGTCGGTTGCATTAGGAGTTTCCACAATGGCAGGACCGGAAATAAAAGGAACTTGAAAGGAAGTTTAAATGTTTCCAGGTCGGATGATATAGTCGTGAGGAACGGAATGTGAGGAACGAGCTTTTCAGTTTGGGAATTCGATAAGCGACACATGACACGCGGCGGGTGTGGCGCACTGCACGGCTGCGCACCGCACGGCTAAACAGCCAGCAGAGCAGCAAGGCACTGGGAAATCGATAGATGCTAATAAATCGACAGTGAGAATAATAACAAATGCTGGCAAGAGACCCCCCCCCCGTGCAGCATCATCCATCCAGTGGAAAACCATCTGAACTGATTTTGGTCAATTGCCCTCATTGTCATTGATCCCATTATGACGTCGCTAAAGTCCTTCATCAAGGCTATTCGCGCTGCAAAGACAATTGCTGATGAAAGAGCTGTGATTCAGAAAGAATCCGCCGCCATTCGTACCTCGTTTAGAGAAGATTACTCGGATAATAATGTCCGCAGGCAGAATGTCGCGAAGCTGCTGTATTTGTTCACCTTGGGAGAGAGAACCCATTTCGGCCAGGTCGAGTGCTTGAAATTGCTCGCTACCTCGAAGTTCTCGGATAAACGTTTGGGCTATTTAGGAACCATGCTATTGTTGGACGAGAATCAGGAAGTGCTGACACTCGTGACCAATTCTCTATCCAATGACTTGTCTCATCCCAACCAATACGTAGTAGCTCTAGCTCTTTGTACTTTGGCCAATATCGCATCCACCGAGATGGCCAGAGACTTGTTTGCTGACATTGAAAAGATTCTGTCCAGCTCGAACCCGTATTTGAAGAAGAAAGCCGCTCTATGTGCCATGCGAATTGTGCGACGAGTGCCTGAACTCGACGAAGTGTTTGTTGATAAGGCCAAGTTGCTGATGAGCGATAAAAACCACGGCGTCCTGCTTTGTGGCACTTCGTTGATCTATGATTTATGTGATAATAATCCGGAAGTCATGGTTCCTCATTTTAAACCGCTAGTGCCGAAACTGATTAAGACTTTAAAGGTTCTGTCAAGTTCTGGCTATGCACCCGAACACGATGTGGCTGGCGTAAGCGACCCGTTTTTACAAGTAAAATTGATCCGCTTATTGGGAGTGCTGGGTGCCGGTGACGTGCACGCTTCAGAGCAAATGAGCGATATCCTAGCCCAAATCGCGTCCAATACCGACTCGTCCAAGAATGTTGGAAATTCCGTCTTATACGAAACCGTCTTGACCATTTTCGACATTGAGGCCGACTCCGGCTTGCGTGTCTTGGGCGTTAACATTCTCGGCAAGTTCTTATCGACTCGCGATAACAATACGCGATATGTGGCCTTAAATACGCTGCTAAAGGTAATCACCGTCGAATCCACTGCTGTCCAGCGTCACCGAGCCACCATTATTGAATGCTTACAAGACGTTGACATCTCGATTCGAAGAAGAGCATTGGAATTGTCGTTTGCGCTGATTAACGATCAAAACATCCGAGTACTGATTCGAGAATTACTTGCATTCCTAGAAACCGCCGACGGCGAGTTTAAGACCAACTTGATTTCTCAAGTCGCGCTTGCTGCTGAAAAGTACGCCCCCAACACGAGATGGCACATCGATACCATTCTTCGCGCTCTCAAACTGGCCGGAGGCTACGCAAAGGAAAACGTTCTGTCTTCATTCATTACACTTGTAATCACATCAAATGACGAACTGCAGCTATACACTGTGCAAAAACTCTACTCAGCACTCAAAAAAGACATCTCTCAAGAGGGCCTCACGCTTGTAGGTGTATGGCTTATTGGTGAGTACTCCAACAACCTCCTTAAAGGCGGCAGTTACGAGGAAGAAGAGCTTGTGCAACAAGTGGGCGAGTCGGATATTGTACAACTTTTCGAAAATGTCCTCAATTCTTTATACGCGACCGAGGTCGTTAAAGAGTACGTTCTTAATGCATTAATGAAGCTCACGGTGCGATTCTCGTCCCCCTCAGAGATCGAAAAGATCCGATTAATCCTACAGGCCAATGCAACTTCTCTGAATGTCGAAGTCCAGCAGCGGGTCGCCGAATATAATGTTTTGTTTGGCTATGACTCTGTTCGCCGAGGAGTCCTAGAAAAAATGCCTCCTCCCGAGATCCGCGAGGATCTTAGCAAGCAAGCAGAAAAGGCCAAGGCGCATACTACTAAGAAGCCCGCACGGCCTGCCCCGACTCGTGCTTCCGACGTAGACCTACTGTTAGATTTGACTGGCGATAGTCCGTCCAATGGTACTACTACTGGTGGTGGTGGTGGAGCAGCGGCCGCGACCACTGATTTGTTATCGGACATTTTCGGCAGTTCGAATGCCACTACTCTTAATGGCAATAACGCCTCTGCTGACCTGCTTGGCGTGGGTCTTGGTAACGACGTGCCCAGCCCAGCATCCACTCCCGCATCTGTCCCTGCCAAGTCCGCCAACCAGAACATTCTCGATCTCTTTGGATCGGGCCCGTCCCCCTCGCCGGCAACGCCGCCTGCTACCACGGTTCAAGCGTCCGATTTGCTCTCCCATCCATCCTCCGAGTCCTACGAAGCGTATAATGCCAACGGTCTCAAGCTCACGTTCGCGCCTCGCAAAGAAGCACCCGGGTCTGTGACCATCACCGCCAATTTCCAAAACACCGGCAACGCGGCCATTTCAGACCTCGTTCTGCAAGTGGCCGTGCCCAAGAGCCAAAAACTCCAGCTCCAGGCGCTTTCCTCTTCGTCTATCGCCCCGTACCAGACGGCCAAGCAATTGATGAAAGTGTCTGGCACGCCCAACACCAACGTCCGGCTCCGTCTGCGCGTGTCTTACACCGCCGCCGGCTCGGACATCAAAGAGCAAATCGATTTCAACAAATTCCCCCCTGCTTTACTCTAGGCATCTCCACTTATAGATTTTTTTTTTTTACTCTAGCTACCGCGCTGCCTCCGGCGGCTGGGCGCTGCCCAGACCCGTTGTGCTCGCTTCGCGAGTCGTACGCTTGCCTTTCTAGCTCAACAGGTTTGGGGCAGGCCTCGGAGAAACCCCCCTGAGTAGCCGTGCGTGTCTATTTATTCAGTCGGTGATGCGCGCTGAGCAAGAACAAACAAACAAACAAGCCCGCAAGATCCCCAGACTCTGGAGATAGTGCTGTCTAGTATGAGTGATGATAACATGCTTGGAGTGCCGTTGAGGCGGACAGAGCCCGTGTCGCTGAGCTTGGCGCTGCGGACGTGTATTGACAAGGAATACAACCAGCATCCAGATAAATACGCCAAAGAGCTGGATGCGGTGGAGACCACCCGGTCGGCAGTGGTGGAACCAAACATAGACATTAAGTCTGTAGATGATTTGATTAGGTACGTTTGTTTGTGTCGTGGTCTATAGGCTGGGGGTGATTGATATGCTTGGTGCTACCAGTGCTAACAATTGTAGGTACTTTTCATTGCTTACCGGGATGGTCGTGAAGTTCCCTAGCGACGTAAGTTGAGAAGATGCTGACCGACCGGCCACGTTCGTGGAATTAACCAGACCTCCAGATCAGAATCGACTTTGTATGGTATAGCACTCTCGGGTACGCCAGCAATGCGGCGAATTCATACCGGTCGTTACAGTTTGAACGAGTCAATATTCTGTATAACATCGGAGCTGTGTATTCATTACTGGCAAGCGAGATCCCGAAGACGTCACATCAAGACGGATTGAAGCGGGCATACCAACTGTTTCAGCTGTCAGCAGGCGCTTTTAGATACTTGGTCGATGAGATTGTGCCTGACTTCGAGCATCCTCTGCCTTTAGCACTGGATAAGAGCACGCTGGAATCGCTTGTGTATTTGAATCTCGCTCAAGCTCAGGAATGTTTCTGGTTGAAAGCCATTAACGACGGGCTTAAGAACCTCACTGTCGCCAAACTGGCTAATGAAGTATCCGAATTGTATGCGACATCTCTGACGCATTCTAATCGGAGCTCCATCCTGAAGTCCGAATGGGTAGAACATATCGCATGTAAAATGGATCATTTCAAAGCCGCGGCTCAGTATCGTGCTTCCATGGATTGTCTTGATCGATCGAAATACGGCGAGGAAGTGGCAAGACTGAGAGCCTGCGTGCGCAGCTGTTCATCGGCTTTAAACCATACCAAATATGTATCTTCCATTGTATTGGACGATTTGCATGGACTGTATGCGAAAGCCAAGTCTGACCTGGTTCGATCAGAAAAAGATAACGACTTGATTTACATGCAGGAAGTCGTAGACGAGAAAAACCTCCCACCTATCGGTCGGTCCCAGGTCTCGAAACCGACGGTTCCTCCCGGAATAACTACTCCACTCGAGCCTTCTCCGTTCTCGTCTCTGCTCCCGTACGTTCTCTACCAGACATCCAGAGCATTCCAGGAGAAAATCGAAGCTTATGTACAAAGACATATTATCTCTGAAATCGAGTCTCTGACTAGTAAATTGCATTCTGAATTACAAAGCCTTAACCTTCCGGGAGCTCTAGATGCGGTAGAAAAGCCCCTGGGCGTGCCACAAACATTAATCAGCTATTCAGAAGAGATTCGTGCTAACGGCGGGGTCCCAAGGCTCGACGAAACGTTCCATGATATAACCAGACTGTCTAGTAATTGCCAAAAATTATTCGAGGAGTCTACCGACACGCTCGCAGTCGAGGAATCAGAAGACTCTTCATTACGTACTAAATTTGGCACCGACCGATGGTCTCGACCGCCATCCAAAGAAGCTGCTCCTCATCTATGGAACAGACTGGACGTGTTTCAGAAGAACCTTTCAATTGCTGGCAATTTAGATGGCGAGGCACGAGCGAAACTACGACCAGTTGAATCTCTTCTTACTGTCCTCTCTCAAGGCCAGACTTCCTTAGAGCAGTTTCTCCCTCATGCTACTGTTGTTAAGCTAAGCCCTATATTAGAGCAATCAATGAGCGATCTTCGTGCTGCCATCTCCAAGTGCCGTGGAATCGAACTCGAACGCACTCAATATCTCAAACTATTACAAGCAGAAGTTAACAATATAGATTTACGTAAGTATGAAAAACGTTGGTCCATCACATTTCTGATATTTTTACTAACCTATTCTTCTAGTGCCAGATATTATCAACAAATACAACCAAGTCCGGCAGTCAGATCCACAGGTAAAAATCGAGTCATCCATTTTTGAATCCGTCTACACTCAAAGCTTGGGCCGCTTCGACAACAGCCTAGTATGGATCCAAGATCACGTCAATAAACAAGACTATCTTATTCAGGTTGTCGACAGAAGAAACATGACTTTCTTAGACACGCTGCAAACGGATGATACCTATACGGTTCGTCAGAATGCAGTCCAGAGTTTAGAACAGGCATATTCGAGGTTCAACGAGGTCCGCAGTAGCTGTGAACAGGCGCTTGTCTTTTATAACGGCATCATTGGCCAGCTGCAAGAACTGTTAGACGAATCTTTAACGTACGTGTACGAACGTCGTCATCGAGGACGTGACCTTGAGAAGGCTCTTAGTACAAGTACGCCCGAAGTGGCTGTGAACCAGATGGCCGTCGATTCCAGTCCTTTGCCAGCGCCAAGACCACAGCAACCGTCTACTTGGGATCCATCGAAAGGGATTAAATTTAGTTGAAAATGTACATAAATAAATATTTAATAGACTATATTTTTTGTTTTTTGTCTTGTGGTGTCGTAGCGTCTGTTTCTGCTTCTGTTTCTGTTGGCGTTGCGTCGTTTGTTTCTTTTGTTAAACCCTGCGACTCCTTCCAGTTACGAAAGTGCTCCTGCTTTTGCAACTTTCGACCGGCCATCCTATGCCGTTTGCTATTAAGATGTGTCTTCCACGCTTCTTCACCTATGGAAATGCAAGGCTCGCTGTCAAGCCTTGTACAGATCTCACAAGAGTAGTGTTTCCACTTGTCAGCATTAAACGCTTCTTCGGCACTTCGAGCTCTTAGAAGATGTTCAAGCCCTGGCGGCGCCAGAGGGACTGTATAATTAGGGACTATTCCTGGAGGTGAATTCATAAAGTCAGTACAGATTCTGATCCCTCTAGAAAAGACATTTTCCTTCCACTTTGCTAGATCCGTAGCATCGAATAAAGCAGCCTCTCTGTCTCCAGTTGCGTAGTCGGCTTTACACATAGGAAGCAATTTCTTGTGAATCCATTTTGTCTGCCGGGTAGCATACTTCCTTGTTGCTTGCTTCATTGTTTCAATGCCCGTATCAGCAGAGTCCACTTCTCCTTTCAGCCACGGTAGAAACTGCTTGAACCCGATCACCTGCCAGACTCCTCGTTCTAAGTCGACTGATCCAGCGCCGTTCTTTTCTTCAATTGCTCTATATACGTCGTACATTTCCTTGACTTCGTCATATAGACCATTCTGGATCATCTGATCCACCCTAGAATCCAATCGTGGATCCAGTACTTTTTTATCACACCAGACCCAGAGTACTAACGATCGGTACCTCATACTGAGCCCACCAGGGCCATCCCCATCAAGATCAGTATTTTGCTGCCGGGCATAAATGTCAGACGGCTTTCTACCAGTAGTATAATAGATCTCCAACGCACGTCTTAGTCGTCTAGTATCGTTTGGATGGAACTTTTCGGCAATCAAAGGGTCTTCTTTACGCAGATGGTTCAAAATGACCGAATCGGACGAACTGAGGATTTTCTCTTGGTTCTCGGTCAATTCGAATTGGGGAATATCCTTTGACGAGGCAATCATGCTATTTTTGAATAACAGTGATTGGATGTAATAGTGTGTTCCACCCACTAAGATGGGCAATTTACCTCTTGAGTGAATCTCATCTGCCTACAGAGAAGTTAGAGAAACAACATCTGGATATCCACAGAATATGTACTTACAATTGAAATAGCCTCTTC
The DNA here is from genome assembly GCA_030579895.1 of Sugiyamaella grinbergsii. Lineage (NCBI taxonomy): Eukaryota > Fungi > Ascomycota > Dipodascomycetes > Dipodascales > Trichomonascaceae > Sugiyamaella > Sugiyamaella grinbergsii. Next base: position 4,986 of record JAKTRT010000080.1, on the reverse strand, counting down.
TTCAAATTGCTTCACACTATATTCTTCCTTCCAGCCAATGTGCCCGAGTAAATGATGGGGGATATTCTCCCGTTCGATTATTGGGTGCTTATTGGTGATATTGTCCAGTCCTCGGTAGACCTGCATGGAATCGCCATTAATGATTTCTCCATTGAGAGCTTTGGCGATTTCTATACTTAGTTGCGATTTACCGACCCCAGTAGTTCCTACAACAGCGATCAAGGTCTTGGATGCCGGATTCATGGCCGTCATATATAAAAATAACGAGAAGTCTAAGAGCTTAGATGAGATCTCTAAACTTTTATCAATAGACCTTGCCCTTATCAGGATCGACGTTGAATATCGACTGAAATTTGCAATAGTATTTAGCAAGTATGGTACCTAGAGATTAATTCAAATATGAAATACATATGACGATATAGATTCCAAGCCAGCTTCTAAGTGCATAGCTTTAGTGTCTAATGGAGAAATCATCACCACTAAAAGTAATCGTTCACAACCAACATCGTCTTCATCCTTCATAGAACCAAGCTGTCAGCCGTGCCGTGACAGATTTGGAATCACGCTGAATCACCAAAATATTTTTTTTTCGATTCCAAAGCCAGTTAACGCTTCAAGCTGCTGACACAGTCACAGTACTAGCCCTTCCTTTCCTTTATATATGAATCAAGTATGGGAACGACTCAGAGTACAGATAATAGTAATAACGTAGACCCACCGCAAGACGAAATGGAGCACTCTTTATATGATATTTTAGGCGTCGAAACCAACGCGACCGATGCAGAGCTCAAGAAAGCATACAAAAAACAAGCATTATTACTTCATCCAGATAGAAATTTCGACCGAGTTGAAGAGGCAACAACAAAATTTGCCAAAATCCAGGCTGCGTACGACACTTTATCGGATCCTCAAGAAAGAGCGTGGTACGATTCCCATGGGTCAGAAGGCCGACCTGGATCAGGGGAACCGGAATATGGTGGTAAAATTACTAAGCAGGAAGAGCTGGAAAGATATTTGGATCCTGCTCTATACGTGAATGTTGCGTCTCAGCCTGACGAGTTTTACTCTTTAATCAGTAGATTGTTCCAACAACTGGCGGAAGAAGAGCACGAGGCAGCGTTAGATGCTGCTGGCGGAGGAGATAATACCAATGACTTAAATCTACCTGATTTCCCATCGTTTGGAAACGGTAAATCCAATTGGTCTATTGAAGTAAAGCCATTTTATGATACTTGGTCGTCGTTTGCATCCATAAAGTCATTTGTATGGGAAAATATTTATAGATCTTGGGATGCCCCTGATAGAAGATCCCGGCGAGCAATGGAAATTCGGAACAAGAAGATCCAGGATGCAGCAAGAAATGAGTTCAATGTCACAGTTCGCAATCTGATTAAACTTGTCAAACAAAAGGATCCTCGAGTCAAAGCTCATAATAAGAAGAATCGGTCAAAGCCTGATGATGCTAGTTCTAAAGAGCAGGCTAAGAGAGACCGCAAAAAGTTCACAGCTAAGAAACAGGAGGAAGAGTATGAAGAACAGGAATGGGAAAAAGTCGGTTCAGATGATATTCTAGCTAATATTAATGATGATTCGGAGGAAGACGTTGTAGATGTTTTTGAATGTGTTGTATGTGATAAGCTGTTCAAGACTAAGAAGCAACTTGCGGTTCACGAGTTGAGTAAAAAGCATGTCAAGACGCTCCGACAGTTACAGCGAGATATGAGAAGAGAAGGAGTCGAGTTAGGATTTGATGAAGAAGATGAGGATGTAGAAGATAATAGCGAAAAGGAGGAGCCCAAGATGGGTTCTGTTGTAAAAGAGGAGGAGGAGGAGGAGGAGGAGGAGGAACAGAAAGAGCAGGAAAGCAAGAAAAACTCGCCAAATCCTGATTCTGATATCGAAAATGAAAATGAAAATGAAAACAAAGAAACAGAACCATCATTACAACCCACGCCTTCTCCGACTCCTGTGGTCCACGGAGACCCTACTCTTGAAGACCTCCTAGCTCAATTAGAAGACAGTCGAGTAAGCTCCCGATCGCCAACTCCCAAACCCTCGTCTGGTAAATCAGCCAAAGGCAAAGCCAAGCAGAGAAGACAGAAGAAAGATGAAATGCAAAGCGAGTTCGCCAACAAATGCAGTGTTTGTCAAACTGTGTTCACTAGTAGAAACAAGCTTTTCGACCATGTTAAAGCCAGTGGTCATGCTGCTGCTAAGCGTTAATATTTCTATATTTAATTTATATTTATATTTGCATTTATGTTAATTTCATATCTATATTTACATTTTTATTGTACTTGTATATTTACACTTACATCTAGTATCGCGCAGCCAAGTCTCGAGCGATTTAAGAGCCAAGCTGCGCCTAGCTGCGATAGAAGATGTTGTTTTCAATTTCTAGAAATAAAAAAAAAATATTTAAGTAAAACTCAGCATTAGCCACTGTTTATAGATAGATCTAAAGAACAGCTATCATTCGTTTATATATATTTAAGCTGCTGCTCAGTGAATCTCTATATAAGAGCCGCATGCAGGGGAGAAGAGTGGCCGAAACTAAGTTAAAGATCGTGCGATAAGAGGAAACCTCTCAAGATATAAAGAAATTAGTATTGGACATTTATGCTCTATAGTTTTATGGAAATAGAAATAACCCGGTGTCCTATTAACACTTTCGCATTTTTAGTCCACTGACCATAAGATGTGCCTGGCAGCTAGGAAACAAAAATAGGAGATCGTGACAGTATTTCCAGCAAACAGTTGCGCGTACAAATAGTTGCCAGTCTTATTTCTCGAGATAAGGGCACCTCCAATGGGCCCTCCTCCAGGCGCGTACCATGTGTATCAAAAACAAATTCAACCGATGTTGATTGAGAAAACAGTCTTTTTGATTAAACACCTCCAAAATGCTTTATAGCGGTAAGAAAAGAAGACAACGAAATTAATAGAACCCCCACTTTCGTTGTGAGTGGAGGTCACCTGACTGCCAAACTAGGTACGAATGGACGAGGCATTGGTTTTCAGGGGATGACGAAACAGAAATATACATGGAGAGACCACTGGAAGAAGTTTGATATTAAATATAAATAGAGTGGTATTGTTACTTAGATATATTTTATAGAGCAGCAGTTGAATACAACTACCTTTTCAATTATGGTGTAAATTGGACGTTAAGAGTTTCAAAAGAACTCTAGGGTAATTTATCCAGTCCGTGATTAGACATTAAGGGTAATTATTGAAGAGCTCGCTTATAGCCCAAACAGCGTTCCCTGTAAATTACTTACCCCTGGAATGAACTGTTTGGGAGAAACAACCCAGCCATCCGAATGCAATTGATAAGAATAATAAAGAAATGGGAAAACGAACAGAACCATATTGCTGCAATTTACAAATATCTAAAACAGCCTAGTAATACTGGAGTTCACCTGTGGCTCTATAAAGTATTACGCATAAGCTAGGCTCGCATAATTTTGAGATCCGATGCGTTAGCACACGTAAAGAAGTTGTTTAATATGTTCATCTTCAGAACAACGATGTGGAATCTGCGCATGTCGGGTGAGATGCCCCATTTGTAATCATATATTGTGATTATCATTTATTCCGTGGATAGATCATTTTCGTTTTGGCCGTCGATATCCTCACTAGGCCAAATTCGAGCCCTCCTTAGTAATTCGAGAACGGAGTGTGTTCTAATCGTATTATTTATGTACTAGAGAAGATTTCTAGTTAGGTTATTACCTAGACAGAAAACGTGTACTGGCCTTGTAATTTTATCCTACGTTACTATGGTAGAAAGCAATTGGTAAGAAATCTAGGTAAAGTTAAATAAAGCATCATGAAGTTAATTTATTTACCATGAATAAGGTAAATTTGGCTCTCTCATAATGTTGGGGATGACAACAAAGAGGATAAATTAGTATTTCTAGATAGCATATTATAACTTTTATTTTTGCTATACTGAAATTCTTATTTGCGTCTCATAATAATACTGAAGCTAATAATACCTCAATATATTGTATGCCCAGAAGTCTTTATCACATGACATTACAGCGTTTAGCCTCTTTTGTACTATGCATGCATCCTGTCAGGTACAGTTTGCTATTTTAGGCATGAAGCGCTGTCGTACCTTGACTCTATCCTTGTCGTACATTATCGAACGTTTTCCTCTACGCGGTTGTATGTATCACATTGTAGTATCTTAAGGAACTCCATCCTGCAGCACCTTTCAGTTTCAGTATTATTTTCTACTCCATTCTTAAGAATTATACATACTAGTTACAGAGTATCAATTGCTGTTCTGTCTAATATATCTAAGTAAAAATACCAGTATTTATATTTAGTATCAGACTCCGTCTAGTGCTCTCTCTATGGGTACTGCCGAAATTGTATGTTTCTGTTTCGTCATGCCAAACTTATGCCTCATTCATACCTAATTTGGTAGTCAGGTGACCTCCACTCACAACGAAAGTGCGGGTTCTATTAAGTTTGTTGTCTTCTTTTCTTACCGCCATAAAGCATTTTGGAGGTGTTTAATCAAAAAGACTGTTTTCTCAATCAACATCGGTCGAGTTTGTTTTTGATACACATGGTATGGAACTCGTCTAAAATATCTATATATAAGTCTATTACAACTACTTCATGATGGTTTTCGTCTTCACAGACCAAAACATGCTTCAACATACTGCGGGGAAATTCATACCTTCGTCGACAGAGGATTTCAGATCCTTTCTAGACGGAATGTTGGTAATTGAATCTTGTCAGTTCAAATCTTGTCAGGAACTCGTAACATGTCTTCTGAAACGCTTAAAAAGTTGGAACGACCCGCCGCCGAGCTACTTGGTTGTATTGAAAGATAGTAAAGACCAACTTGGTAAACAAAGCCTCAATGGGTGCGCATAGAAACTGATCTTGACCCGTGGTCGTTTAATTACCAGCCGCCAGACCAATTGCCACTTAGCTCCTGTGAAGTTACAAATGAAACCAACGTGT
>JAKTRT010000079.1:0-48312 GCA_030579895.1 Sugiyamaella grinbergsii | reverse complement strand
GGGCCAGCTTCTTCTTCAAGCCCTCCTGCTCTTCCTAGTCGATCCGCCGTACCACCTCATCTACCCTTAGACAATCCAGACCCTACTGTTGTAAACGGGCTGGCAGCACAATCTCCTCCGTAGCATATGAAATATTGTTTTCTGTTGTAACCTTTCGTGTTGGGCTTGCTATTCGCACCAGCTTCCCCCTTGCTGCCCTGCTTCTTTCCGGCGATGTTCTTTTGTTCTATGCAGGCAGGTTTATTTTATGCCCTATCGCAGATCATAGATATACGACTACATAAGTATATGTATCTATCCAGTTATATTGCGGCACGACATATAGTACTTATTTTTACTGACTGATAACATTTCTCATTTGAAATATTTGCAATCCCGAAATAACACCCAATCAAGGTCCGACTAGTCGTACTGGTATTGTTTCTCGAGAATAGCAGTCATGGATTCAAGCAAATCTGACAATGTCAAGGCAGAAATGGATGGACTAAAGATAGATGGGATTGGTAGTAATACTTCCAACCCTACTGTCTCCACCACGAATGCTTCACCTAATTCTAGCACTCCTTCTTTTGTCCAGATGCCACCTCCTCTCCAACACAATGATTCATACTTGAACTCTACTACCTACTCGCGGGACAATAATCCCGACTCTATTGAACTGGATTTAGAAAGAGTTACCAGAATCACTAGTCGTGAAACCAATAATTCTGACAGTACAAGCGGTACTAATAGTGCTACTAGAACTCCCAATCCTCATAATGCGTTAGGTTTTGCAATGAGAACAACCGCTAGTCATAGTCGTAGCTTTTCCAGCTCATCGGGTCGTTTGCCAGACCTTTCAGGTAGCACTCCCAAGATCGGCAAGATTGGTGTTTGCGCAATGGAAAGTAAAGCTCGGTCAAAGCCATGCCGTCAAATTCTCAACAAACTTATTGAGAACGGAGAGTTCGAAACAGTCATTTTCGGTGATAAAGTCATTCTCGACGAGTCTATTGAAAACTGGCCCACTTGTGATTTCTTGATCTGCTTCTTTTCTGGTGGTTTCCCTTTGCAGAAAGCCATTCAGTATGTCGAGCTTCGTAAGCCGTTTTTGGTAAACGATTTAGAGCTACAGAAAATCCTCTGGGATCGAAGATTAGTTTTGAAATTGCTTGATGCAAATAACGTTCCTACTCCAAAGAGACTGATTATCTCTCGAGATGGCGGTCCAAAAGTAGAGGACAAAGTGAGAGAAAAATTGAAGAAACATGGTGTTGATTTGCAATATGAAAAGGAAATGCAGTTCGAGCTTATTGAGGACGGAGAAATATTGCGCCTTAGTGATGGAAGTACTCTAAAGAAACCGTTTGTTGAAAAGCCTGTTGATGGTGAGGATCATAATGTTTATGTGTATTACTCCAAAGAGTCTGGTGGTGGTGGTAGACGGTTGTTCCGTAAAGTTGGTAACAAATCGTCCGAGTATGATCCTGAATTATCTGTGCCTCGTACAAAGGGTTCGTTTATCTATGAGCAATTTATGGATACCGATAATTTCGAAGATGTCAAGGCATATACTGTTGGACCAACTTTCTGCCATGCTGAAACCCGCAAATCTCCAGTTGTTGATGGAATAGTCAGACGGAACACCTATGGAAAGGAATTGCGATTTGTTACCAAGCTGTCCGATGAAGAATTACTCATGGCAAAAAATATCTCTCAAAGCTTCGAGCAAGCAATTTGCGGGTTTGACTTGCTTCGTGTACATGGTAAGAGTTATGTTATTGATGTTAATGGTTTTTCGTTTGTTAAGGATAACAAAGATTATTACGATAATTGTGCCAGGATTTTGCGTGAACTATTCATTTCAACGAAGAAAGATCGTGATAGACTCAATGGCGATTCTGCCATAACTATTGAAGAGAAACAACAGAAATGGGTTCTAAAGGGTACAGTCGCTGTGATTAGACACGCTGACAGAACACCCAAACAGAAGTTTAAATTTTCGTTTAAATCTCATTTCTTTATTAACTTGCTTCAGGGCTATCGTACTGAAGTGATTATTAGAGATAAAGATCATCTTCGTCATGTTCTGTCTGTTACGGATACTGCCATTGAAGTTGGTGCTGAAGACCCAACCAAATTGAATCAGCTGAAGCGTGCGTTGGAGAAGAAGCTAGACCTTCCCGGAACCAAGGTTCAGTTAAAGCCAGTCCTTGAAGCTGATGAATCAGTGGAAAAGGTGCAGTTGATTATTAAATGGGGAGGCGAACCTACCCATTCTGCACGATACCAGGCTTTAGATCTTGGAGAACAGATGCGTAAAGATATGATGCTTCTCAATAAGAACTGTTTGGGTGATGTATATTTTTTCACAAGTTCAGAACGAAGAGTCATTGCTTCTGCGAAGTTGTTTGCCAATTCTTTCCTAGAGTCAGAAGAATTACCTGACGGGTTCTTAAATATCCGCAAAGATTTGTTGGACGATAGCAATGCTGCCAAAGACTTGATGGATCAAGTAAAGAAGAAGTTGAAGCCCATGTTACGTAAAGGCATTGACCCTCCTCCTCAATTCACGTGGCCCGCGAAAATTCCTGAACCATTTGTTGTCCTCACCAGAGTAGTGGAATTGATGAAATATCACAAGAAAATTCTAGATTATAACTACAATCACAAAGACGTGAATTCATTCCAACAAAGATGGTGCTGTAACGAAGAGCCTTTCCTGTTTAAAGAAAGGTGGGATAAACTATTCAGTGAGTTTGTTTCCGTTGATAAGGTTGATCCATCCAAGATCTCCGAGCTCTATGACACCATGAAATATGATGGATTGCATAATCGTCAGTTTTTAGAGAAAATATTCGAGCCGGATACAAATATTGAGGAGCTACAACCACCTACTCACGAAATCCCGAGTTTGAAGGTGAACTTGGGTCCCTTTTCATCTGGCGTCAACTCTCCTGTGACTACTCCTGTTGGTACTGCGTCTCCAGCTCTTGGACTGAATACCAAACATGGACCTTTTGATAAGCCTGAATTTGCGCATCTTCGTGAATTGTATCGGTTAGCCAAAATTCTGTTCGATTTTATTTGTCCTCAAGAATACGGTATTGAAGATCAAGAAAAATTGGATATTGGTTTGTTAACTAGTATGCCATTGGTTAAGCAGATTCTGAATGATATCGAATCTATTAAGAAAGCCGATTCCGGTGCTTGTATGATTTACTTTACCAAAGAGTCACATATCTATACTCTGTTGAATGTCATTTATGAATCTCAAATCCCCACCAAGCTTAGTCGTAATGCTTTGCCGGAGTTGGATTATTTGACGCAAATCCTGTTTGAACTTTATGAATCAGAGGATCCTCAGACTTGTGAAAAGAAGTATTCTATTAGGCTTGCTCTTTCTCCAGGATGCAACAGTCAGTCGCCGCTGGATGTTCAGCTTGATTCCAAACACTGCATCTCTTGTATTCCAAGGCAATCATTCACGCGTCATCTTGATGCCGATATTGCTATTGCAAAGCTTCGCAGTAAATTCAGTAGAGTTTCGATGCCAAAGAAGTTCATTCCAGTGAACATAAGTAATGAAGATGAAGCTGAGCAGGATAATAAGGACTGTTGAAATGGGTGTATGAAAAACTTTGCAATATATAGTAGTATATCTAGTGAAACGAAGCACTGTATACCTGTCTATCAGCATGACGACAGCTGGACGTAGTTAAGTACAACAAATTAAAACAAAGTATGCAAAATAAGTTAGTTTATAATATATATCACTAAATGACCGAAATTGACACACCTATAAAGTAACTAATTGTTCAAATAAAGCAGATATACTTTCTCCGTGATGATTGCGTCTAATACATTCAGCGAATATAGCAGAGATGTCTATTACTGTCAATTTTGAACACTCCTCACGAACATCGGCTGGAATAGGGTAGGTATTGGTGACAACGATATTGTCGATGTAGGGACAGTCATTAAGAGATTGTAGAGACCCGTCACTGAACACACCATGAGTAGCTAAAACATATACCTCACGAGCTCCACAATTCAAACGACAATGTTCAGCAGCAGCAATAAAACTTCCAGGACGGTCAATCATATCATCCAACAGGATAGCGGCTTTATCGTGAACATCTCCAACAAGAGCGATCAGTCTTTCTTCGTGATAATGATCCTCCTCGTCATCGTCAGATAGTGACGCATCCACTGTGCCACCAAGAGCATGAGACGAAGCATCAGTAAGATGAATCGAATCCATCATATGATCCGGGGCCCGATCATCATCAGATGGTTGGCTATTGCCATCAACTGAAGGAGAGGGATAATCATCATCGACAACATGGCCCTGGATCACTCTTGCGACGTGAATTTCATGAGATTTAATAACTTCTTCTTCCTCGCCATCAATATCGTAATAATCAAGTCTTTGACCATATTGACTTGCAATATCGTCATTGGCACTGCGAGGGATTTGTTCGCCTCTACTGGTGGCAGAAGTCAAAGCCTCTGTGAATGGATCATCTTCGACACATGGCTTGATAGTCGACGCAGAAGATTCGATTCTAAGTTTGGAGCCGGAAACTGGCGCATTTTTATGCTGTGGAACAGGGACTCCATTTGGGGTTGAAATGGGATTATCTTTTTCTTTCGGATGGACTTTTGGAAGGGCTCTATTATCGTTGTGTCTCCTTCTATCAGTGTGAATCATTGCAAAGTTAACTTTTAAAGCATCTGCCAAAGCAGTGACTCTTTTAGTACCACCAGGATTTTTCGATACAATGACAACCTGATTTCGATAATCAGGAATATTTTGACGAATCCATCTAGCAAGAGTAGGGCCAGCATAGAGATTATCAACCGGCTTGGAGAAAAACCCCTGCATTTGACTAGCGTGAAGGTCCATTGTAATAACATGGTCAGCACCAGCCATAATAATCAAATTAGCCAGCATGCGGGCAGTAATAGCACCTCTATGCTTCTTCATTTTACTTTGCTTTGAGTATGGGAATAAAGGAAGTACCGCAGTAATCTTATGAGCCGAGCCACCTTTACATCCCGATACAAAAGTAAGCAGTTCCATGATATGATCATTGATAGTATGACTGCCGGATTGAACGATATACACATCTTCATCACGAACAGACACTCCTATTTCGATACTCGTTTCGCCATTTGAGAACTTTCGAAGGGTACAAGGACCAGTTTCAACTCCCAGACGATCGCAGATGAGTTTACCTAGTTCTGGATGCGAAGACCCAACGAAAACGTGTGACTTCCTCATAATAACAGTAGCAAGCTAGCACAGGTAAAGGAAGATTAATAACTTTTATCGGACACAATTGACGATGTGTGGTACGCTAAGGCTTCACGGTGAGTTCTTTTCCGTCTGCTATGAGCTTTAATTTAGATTATTGAATGGATCTAGTATTTGCGGATGTTTCCAAAAATTTATCAATTATCAATTTGTGTTTGTCTGTAGCTTAGCAGGCAATGGAATAAGATGGTGAACAAAAAAAATTTATAAATAAGCGATGTGTCTAGGTTTAAGATAAGGGACCCCGAAGGTCTTTGACCAAAGTAAGTGATAAAAAAAATTTGGGCTCTATTATCATTATTACTCTAATGAGATTCGCGTACGGCAGTGTGCACGATGTTTTTAACGGGGCAACTTTGGGAGAAATGGTTATATCATGACTCTTTCTATTGGCGCTGTTGCTTCTGATATTTCTACGAGCGGGTAAGGGGAGACGAGAAGTAAGATGTAGAAGAGGAATCAAGTCGCACCAAACTGGCGTGAGCAGAGCAAGAGCGGGTTGGAGCATGGCTGACGTTGAACGAGCTCACGACACAGTCATCTTGTCTTCACGTGCATCTGATATTCTCACTCTTTTCAGTATAATGTAGCAAACGAAAGGTGGAATTGGACGTCTGTGTGAATGGACTGTCGAAAGAAGACTAACTCTGAAGTGTCGTGCGATAAGAAATATTATCCAAGCGCGTTGCGTATAATCCCTCAAGGTTTTATATGGTCAATGCCGGTGGATTTTAAACTAACTTTAAGGCCAGTATAGCTTAAAAGGTAAAGGAAATGTTATACCGTTAAATACCTTTCTGACAGGCGAGATAAACTATTTTTCAAACAAAAGCAATTATCCAAATACCCTTGCCGCTATCTGAACATAGGTTAATGTTTAACTAGACTCCCATTTCTACCTACCTTCGATATGCTATATATGTCAAATAAATAAATTAATCAAATGCTAACAAAGCGAATATACAAATTATCGTTTCTTCGTAAATACTGAGTGCTCCGCAAAGCGAAACAGTGAGTCCCGGCTGAGCCAAGCTGACAGACTGTCCTACTGTCCTAACTCTTTCTTTACCCCAATCCTCCCCATGCTCCTCGAATTCTCCGGGCCAATTGGATATCCTTTTGCATTATTGTGACTCGCTTAGCATGTATGGCACACAAGTTCGTGTCTTCGAAGAGATGAACTAAGAATGCCTCGGTAGCCTCTTGAAGTGCCAATATAGCAACTGACTGCCATCTCAGTTGATTCTCGAATCCAAGATATTCACCAACTATTTCCCTTACTAGTCTTGCAAACGGGAGCTTTCTTATTAGCAGATCAGTGGATTTTTGGTATTGACGGATCTCTCTGAGCGCTTTAGTGCCAGGTCTATACCTTCGTTTCTTGCCCACTGGAATGGGATCACCAGCAGTTATTGGATGAGTGAGAGTTTTTCTCGTGGTCTTCGCACCCGTAATAGAACTTGGGCGGGCCATTTCCAAGGTAGTGAGACGTTTCCAATAAGAATAGAGTTAAAATAGCAATTGCCAGTCAATGACTTTCTGAAGATTTGTTAATAAATATATACAAACGAAACGCGACCAGCCATGTACTTTTTAATTAAACATCGCGTCAACCAGCCGTACGCTGGTTTAGTAGACAGCCGTACTAGATCAAAGATGAAAATAATAGCCATTCAGATCCATCCATGTTGATAAATTAAATTTTGCATAGGATTCTAGAAATCGAATCCCATTTGCCCTCTCGAATGCATTATGGCTGAGTTCAAACTCATCGAGAAACCAGTGTCCAGGCGTAAGAATCGGAACAAGAAGTATATTTGGAAAGAAAAATCTGCCAAGGATTATATCTCGATTATAGATAATTTTCAGACAACTATAAGGCACTCTTCATACTATGAGGCATTACTATCAGCACTGAATGCTGTTCCTATCGAATCAATAAAGTATATTAGATGTCTTGCATTAGGTTCTCCAACTGACACCACCGGCGTTCATTGTCAATATCAGTTGGCTCTGCTACATATTCTAGTTGATCATTTCAATCTGTCTTTGTCGGACGTTTCAGTATGGGATCCAGTTTTCGAACCCAAAGACATTGAACTTTTCCAATTGTATGGAATTGAAATCATTGAAGACATATCTGATTCAGAGTCTTCCAATACCCCCAGCATGAGTCAATGGTTGTACTATATGCCGCATGCTCCTCATACCCTGACCGCAAACGTCCTGAAATCAGTAGATTCGCTCCCCATGGGCTATATTCTCGGCAATGACTTACTAACATTTGATACACGAGTAATTGATGATGATAGTAATTCCGAGTCCACTATCAAAAGTATCGAACTCATTAGAATGATCTCCAAGCAAATGGAGGATTCTAATCACGAGTCTAATTGGACAATCGAGCAAATTCCAAACTTCTCGCTCAAAAATGCCAATTGGATGACTGCCTTCTATGACATGTCATTACATATTAAGAGCGCTGTTCCGCCAGCACCCGCTTCTCTTTAGCATTCAAAAGACAACCTCACCGGCGGCAGCAGCAGAAGCAGCCGAACACCTATTTATTAACTCTATTTATTCAATAATAAACTTTGAAAAACTATGACAAAAAATTACAATATTAATCACTAACAAAACAAAAATACATTTTATGAACTCTCATAACTCTCCCAGTTATCCAAAACATGCTTGATCTTGTCACTTCCAGTTAGATCGTAAACTTCTTGGAAGTACTCCTTGGTAATCTTGAATGGCTTGGCAGTAAGATTAGGGATGTATTTGTCAATCAAACTAGCAGGCTTGACAGCAGACTGAGGAACCTTCTTGATAAGGAAATTCTTAAATGGCTTAACTCCACTTCTCAAGTAAGAACTATGGAAAGGAACACTGATACCCTTGAGAGGAATAACTGCAAAACCTCTTTCAAGGTCGATAGGTTGTGGCTTAGAGCTACTCTTTTGAGCAACCTCTTCAACAATCTCATTTAAATGCTTCTTAACTTCTTCAACTGGAATGGTGTCAAGTAGCTTATCGATGTTAATCTTTTGAACCTTCAAGAAGTTAAGAACATTGGTAAGAGTATCGAGAGCACGTAAATCACCAGCAGCAACATACTGTTGATTCTCAACATTGTAATTGACAATCTCCAGTAACCACTTGGTTTGCTGAGAAATGTGGTCGACAACAAATCTTAAAGCAGCATCGTTGAAAGTAGCAGAAACTCGAGATGGGTTAACAGCAACCATACCATAGTTAGATCTGCCAGCAGAGTCACGAGGAACGGCCACTTGCATGGTCATACCTCTGTAGAAAACAACATCTACTAAACTTTCAATTGGCATAACGTCACCAAGAGATGCAAGCGCGGAATATTCACCAAGTGAGTGCCCAGCAAAGGAACTACTGGAATCAATAAGACCCTTTGACTTCATATCTTCGAAACTGGCCTTCTCCATTAATGTAAGAGCTGGTTGAGTGAATTGAGTAGCAGACAATAATCCGGTAGGAGATTTGAATGTGAAGAAGTCAGTCTCTTCAGTAATAGACTTGAAAATCTTCTCACTCTTGATCTTTCCATTCTCATCAACAGTTTCAAACATCATGGAAATGTAGTTCTCGCGAATTGCCTTACCACGAGAACCACCAAAGTGAACCGTGAGCTCTTTGGGGTTGTTCTTGACGATGTTGATAATTGAGAAACCATAGTTATTCAAGAAATGAATATCAGCTCTATCCCAAACCTTACGGGCAACTTCACTAGATTCATAAAGATCCATACCCATTCCTTGTTCTTGCGAACCTTGACCAGTGAAAACATAAGAAGAAATTGGTTGCTCAACTTCTGCTTCACCGACCAATACGGGCTCGTTGGTTTCTCTCTTGAAACTCTCGACCTTAATAATCTTTCTACCATTAATCATACCGATATGCTCAAGCTTGGTCTCGATATCATCATTTGGCAAAACCATACCCACAAAAGAACAGTTGAAGGCACGGACTCTGCTGACATTATTAGCAGCGGCCCAAGTCTCAACCAAAGAACGAACTGCCGCAGAGGAGTACATTCCATGGGTAATTGTACCAGGCAAGCTGACATATTGAGCAAACACTCTGGAAACATGGATAGGATTATAATCACCAGAAACCTTGGCATAAGGTTCATTCGAAGATGGGGCTCTAGAAGCAAGTACGGTACCAGCATTGAGAGGAATGGCATTTTCAAAATGAATAGGTTGCTCGACAACTTGACCATTTCTTTGCAAGTAGTCAATGACTGGGTTACCATAAGACTCACCAGCGTCGTAACTAACGGTACCGATTTGGATAACTTCCTTGGTAGGAAGCTCCAAGAGAACTTGACCTCTGGTTTCAACTGTACTAAAAACAGTGTTATTCTTGAATCTAACAAAAGATTGAGTTCTGAATGTCAACGATTTACCTAAAAGATCGGTAGAAGAGTCATCCAGCTCAAACCACTCCTTGGAACACAAGACAGCGACATCCTTGGGTGATTTAAGGTGGACTTCAATAGGAGTCTCATCTTTACGTTGGAAACAGTTGACATAATCGTCAAAAGCACCTCTGTACAAGAATTGAGAAGTGACCTCCATAATTGGCTTGCCTTCTCTGGTGAGAATGCCAGAAACTTCTACGACCTTACCTGAAGGTTGAATAGTGACAGATTTGAGACTGGCACTAGTTGAAACAACATCACCCTTCTTCAAAGGCTCAGCACCAGTAAACATCTTGAATCCATTGGAAAGATGGACAAGTTTAAGAATGTCACCATCAATGACCTTTGGGAAAATAGCCTTGATAATAGCCTTCCAACCAGTAACAATAGCGAAATCCATAGGAGCATAGGTGACCTTGTTTGGTCTCTCGACAAATGCTTCACCATTGTTTCCAACAGCATGAACAAAGTCAGCAATAGCCTTTCCTTCGACAGTAACGGAATCACCGTCCCAAGCCTTGGTAACATCGAGATCAATAGGAGTCTTTTCATCAGAACCAAACCAAACATTCCAGTAAAAGTTCTTGACTCTGTCATTTCTACCCTCCATGACTTCTTGAATAGGAGCGTAGCCAAGTTCAGGTCTGTAAGTGTAAAGAAGTTCCATGGCAACGGGCTTCTTCTCATAAGTTCTGTGTTCAATCAAGTGGACTTTGATGATATCCTTTTTAGACTTTGAAATCTCAACGACCTTGGTCAATTTGCCATTAATGGGCTCATAAACCTTGATAGTTGTGTCATCAGGACTACTAATGTTGGAGATCTCAACCTTGAGACCTCTAACAGGGGCCAAGACATGTTTAAGAGGGTTGGGCTGATGTTTCGAACCTTGAACGACAATATTGGTAGAAAGCAAGGAATATCTCCAAGAATACTTATCACCAGCAACCAAATTGATCCACTCTTCAAGAGATGGGAATGCAGTGTCATTAGCATTGGAATCAATCTTGTAGATGGCGCTGTCGCCTTCGTGAAGAACAGTGACACCAGCGTAGGTGAACTCGATATCAGCCTCTCCGCGAGGTGGTTGACCACCAAAGGATTCAATAACAGGAACCTTGGAAGCATTGCCACCGTAGACATCCTTAAGCAACTTCTCAATGTGTCCGTTGTGGATTCCGTCTAAGATTTGTTTGATGGGTTCATCGATTTTAGAAGAGAACTTGGCGGAAACAGGACCATGAAGAATACAGGTACGTCCGACATCTTCACCGACGACAGCAGCCAAATCTTCAGACTGCCAAAGAGAATCCTTCTTGAAGTAGAATTCAAAGTTGTCATCAAGAGCAGGGATGAAGGGAACGGGTTTTTGAGTAGGTCTACGACAAAGCAACAAGAAGTAATCCTTATCTTGCGCATTGATGATTTGAGTCTTGGCTTCTGGATAAGCACCAAGAACTCTGTTCAAAGTAGTGAAAGGTTCATCAAGTTGACTGTAAGACTGCAAAACGGAAAGCTTTCCGCTGTCGGTAGTGAAACGTTCTTCCAAACGTCTGATGAAATCACCAGTGAAGTTACGAAGAGTAGTATCGATCCATCTCTTTTCCTTTTCAACAAAGAGCAAATCAATACAACGAGAGACAACTTCGCTATAAGTCATGTCTTCCAAGTCAACAACGTCACCAGCAAAGTTACGGCCAAACCAAGTCTTTTGAAAATCGTCGTTAAGACGCTTGATAATGTAGTCACGCTTAGAAGCAAGGGCCTCAACACGCTTATTCTTGGGCAAACTGAAGATGATGTTGTCAAGTTCATGCCAGAAAAGAACACCACGAGTAGCCAATTTGTGGATAGGTTCACCCATTTCAGAGTTGACGGTGATAATACCACCCGTGGCGCCCTTGTAGGTCTTTTCCCAGTCCTTGTCGGCAACACCAGGAGCATTAACAATGGCTTTCTTAGCATCTGGAGAAGTGAAAGTTTCCTTTGCGACCATAACTCTAGATCCTAATAAGAAACCATCGAATGGCATAGGAGGGTAGTTGAACTTGGTAGCCCATTGACCAGTCAAGTAAGGATAGGTATCTTCAGCACTACCGAAACCAGAACCACCAACAAGAATAATATTAGATTGGCGTCTGATCTTGGAGTACATTTGAAGAATAGGAGCGTGGAAGTCCTCGAAAGAATGATGACCACCACCACGACCGCCAGTCCATTGAATGACAACTGGGAAGTTAGGATTGGCAGCAGCAATACTGACAGCAGTAGCAATGGATTCAACTGTACCGGGCTTGAAGGAAATGTGCTTTAGACCCAAGTTACGGATATATTCATTTGCAACGTCAAGCGAAGGAACACCAGCACCAATGGTTAAACCTTCAATGGGGAAACCGTCTTTGCGGAGAGTCTCAATAAGAGGAATACACCATTGGAGCATGACTGGGTTGACGTACAAGACGTTAAGAGTGATACCAACACCAGGAATAGTGGCATTCTTGATGTTCTCGAGGGCTTCAGTAAGCATATCAGGCATGAAGTAACCACCACCACCCAACTCAACGTGGTAACCGGCGTTAAGAGTAGAGGCAACGAACTCCGGGCGAACAGTGGTAGGAGTCATACCAGGAACCATAAGAGGAGGTCTTCCAAGTAGTCTACTGAACTTGGTATCGACGTATGTGACGCCACTCTTCGTCTTAATAAGCTTAGGAGAGAACTCCTTGACCCAGTCAAGAGCGACCTTAACAGCGCCTTCTTCTCTATCAAATAGTTCTTGCTTATAACCGAACTCCTCTTGAGAGGCGGAACCGTCAAGAACACCGGCAAGGATAACTCGTACACCAGTACCGTCTTTGTTACGGTGGGTGAGGAGACCCAAACCAGAGAGACCACCAGGACCAAAGTCGAGAATATGAGTAGATGAGAATCTGGTAGCGATCTCCCAGTTGACGGGCAAATGGGTAATGAGCTCAATGACACGGGCAACAATAGAGGTGCTGGATGATCTGAAATCGGATCCGTCATAGGTATCAAACACGGGAATAGCAAGGCCCGAGGCAGGAAACTCGACGCCAGCAGCCTTCAAGTCAGCGACAATGATATCGGTGGCATCCACCAATAAAGGAGAATGGAAGGGAGATGTAATGGGTAAGAATCTGTTTGAGAATCTGAGCTTTCTTTGACTATGAGGAACGCGGCCCTGGTTCAAACCAGTAGGAGCCTTTGCCTTACGAAGAGTCAGATTAAGACCGTACAAAGATTGAGGAGGGCCAGTAACAACCATGTTTCTAGCACCGTTGATAAGAGAGATAACAATGTGCTTCTCCTTTGGTAAATGTTGGTTGGTGATATCGACAAACTTCTTTAATTGCTCTTGAGACAAATCACGAACAGAAAGCATAGGAGATGGTTTGCCTTCACCTTCAGCAACCGAGTCCTCTAAAACAGAGGGGGGTAAAGAAGTGTGAGGATATTGTTGTTGACATCTCAAACCGATGTAAAAGAACACAGTCATTGCTTTCAAAGCAGAATCAAAAAAGGATTCCCAGGAATTGGAAGACGCAATGGTAACGGCAGTGACTAAACCTTGAGAATGACCGGTTGCTCCAGAAAGATATTCTCTGAAGTCGCCAGGGGTCTTTCCAAGCACTCTACAAGTAACAGCGTAGTGGGCCAACTGAATGACACCAATAACTGGTACAGAAATAGGAGCAGAGATTAGATATTCATTATCGGGAGTGGTTTCGGGGTGGTTCAACCATCTTAAGATATCCAATCCTTTAGTATAGATCTTACTGGCGTCGGAATGTTCTCTAGATAATTGCAGTAGCTTGTCAGCAGCCAATTCAATGAAATCACTGATGGTTCCATTGTATACGTTATAAATATCACGGAGCTCTTCAAAATAGTCTTCAGTGTTACCTTGACCACCGAAAATAGCATGAAGTTTAGCTCTATCATCAGCAGCAGCACGTAAAAGAGCCGAATCGTGGGCTTTGATCGGTCTGTTAGAAGCCAATCGAGCAGAGTAGTACGACTTGACGACTTTCTTGATCTTGTCGGCAGTAGTATTATTGATGACGTCGGTGTCGACATCGACACTGGTTTGTAAAGCAGCAGCAACGGCGTGGACATCGTTACCTTGTAAATAACGAGTTTCAAACTCGGTCAAAACAAGCGCAAGAACGTCATCATAAGGACCGGGTTCTTCATCTACCAAAGTCGAGGTGAATCCCAAAAAGTCTGCTAGCAATTCAGTGGACGAGGAAGGCTCGTCGTCGCCAGCATTACCCTCAGTAGGAGCGGGCAAGGTAGCCAAATACTGATCTCTCAATTGAGAGCAATTCAAATACAGAGAAGTAGGAACCAGTAGAGTGTGTTCGATATCTCCGTGAGAAAGAACCAAAGGTCTCAACGACGCAGCGGTGTGTGGGGTGGAAACTCCGGTGCCATACATTTTTTCTAGACAAGTTGTTAGTATATAAGACTGAGTCGGTTGGTGGATGGTGGAGATCTGCGCTATGCATACAGGTTGAGAAACGGAAAATTCAGGGGTTGGCCGGAAAAAAAAATCCATATACGGCTCACCCAAAAAGGAACAGTGAAATTTCACCACCGAGAGCCACTACTGTAAAGTATGGTAGGAAAGTAGGTATGTTTCAGAGGACATAGAACCAAGATCGAGCAAGACCAAGACCATAGAGGATATACCCACACCACCACCACCATATAGATAGAATAGCTTACTTACAATGATCGTGTAATCAAGAAAAATGCTAACAAAAAAATAATAAAAATAATCAATCAAATATGAATCAGCGTCTGGAGGTGTTAGTATATGTTGTTCTGTTGAGTAGTATGATTGGTCTACGCGGTGGCTCCTCTTCACTCACTGGACTTGACCACTCTCTCTACTTTACGACTCTCACTGCTTTACGATCTCACTGCTTTACGATCTCACTGCTTTACCACTCTCACTGCTTCACGACTCTCACCACTCCACCACTGTCACTACTTCACCACTGTCACTAAACCTCACTCTTAACTTACCACACTAAATCAAACCTTGATCACAAAGTAAAAACCAAAACTAGTTTACGCAACAACCGTCTTCTGTCTTAATTATCTGTTCTTCACAAACGTATCTCAACAATCCCAATATCAAACTGGAAATCTTCAATATCCAAATCTTCGTGTAAACCGTCTATAATCTATTGATCTGTAGTAACCAAAATCAACCGTCGACCAACCTTAAATACACCACTCGTTGTCTTCAATTATCAAACAACGTCCAAGGAATCTTGCAAATGGTTGAGGATTGGGGGGGTGTGTGCACGATCACTCAAACAACAATTTTATCGAAGATCAAAAATCAAGGTTTTTTGGGGAAAACAATAATTATGAAAAAGAATGAGAGAAAGGAAGAGTGCGAAAGAAAATTCAAAGGTGGATATGCATACAGTTAAAAAGCATCAACAAATTGCCAGTATAACGACTCTACAGCTCACTGGGATATCCAGCCTCAACCTTAATAGTAATCGCAGCTAGTGTAGGTGGTATGTGTTACAGGAGGTAATGCCAGTTACTGCCTCTTGCTACTGCTACTGCTACTGCAGCAGCTGCTACAACTACGAATACTACGATTACTACGAATACAACCACTGCTGCTGCTGCTCACCGGTCCGTGAAATTCCTTGAGGGACCAACAAATTCACGTCTCTGCCAACAAAAACTACCTTTGCAGGGGGAACTGCCGCGAAGACAGGCAGGTCGCTCAATATTGTGCCTCGTCAACATTCGATATAGCAATGCTGTTGGGACCATTCACTACTCCCTTTGCGGGTGTTCTCTCGATATTTGCATGTTTTTTTGTTGGGACTAGCTAACCTCCGCCCCTGGCTACACCCCCCATCATGTTGGGAGATAAAAAAAAACACTCCTCCTACTCACTCTACTAAATAAATGATGTAAAAAAAGAAACGATTTTGTTGAGAATCTCGACCATTTCCTCCCAGGAAGTGATGAGCACCGCCAAAATGGCCTGTCAAGTTCTCAACGGCGGTCCTCGACTCAATGACAGCGATAGAGGTAAGGGTCGGAGAGCCGGGCTCGGGTCCGGGAATCAGAAGTGCGAGCTGGTGCTGGTGGTGAAGCCTCCGGCGGCTGGGCGCTGCCCAGACCCGTTGTGCTCGCTCCACGAGCGGTTTGGTTGGTTTCTGGGTTTCTGGGGCTATGAGATGAGTGGAGCTGTCGATGGTCAATCGGCCTCGAAACTCTCTGCACTGGCGGGCCGGTCATGTGATGGCGAACGATCTGCCTCCTTTCCCGTTATCGTCCTCGCAGCTGGCGTGGTGGTGCGTGCACGGAGAGGCTCTCCATTCATCCGTTAATCCGTTGGGGCCATTTAGCTGGCATTGGTTTGAATTGCCTAGAACAACTGTGGTGAGTATGCAGGAACGTCGGACCCGAGCGGACTGGGAAGATTACAGGGTGGTGAACACACTCAACAACCGTAAGACCGGGGCCCCCAAATAGTTCAAAAAGTCGGAGGGTTGAGAAACATCCGCGGACCCAGTCTAGACACTCACCCATACTAAGCTGATCACGCTTATATTGTCGTCTGTGTTGTCAAACACAAGACTCGCGACATGTCCTTACAGACCAGTTAGAAAAGCGACTGCCGGCCTATCCAATAGCACGAGCTAATAATCCCATCTACCAAGCCCCTTATGTCCCGTCAAATCCCGCGCCGTCTATAGTTAGTTACCGTGGCCAAAAGATAAGATAAGAAACTATGCCCCCTGACAATCCTTGCCGTATCAAGCCCAACCTGCCTCGAGGCCGACCCGACTTCTCTCGACAACCACCACCATCCGCTCGCGAAGCGAGCACAACGGGTCCGGGCGGAGCCCGGCCGCCGGAGGCTCTCCAACCATCGAAAGATCTCAAAAATGATTTGTTTCATTAATATGTACTTCATAGAAAAGGCACTAAACTCAGTGGGTATTTTTTTTTTTTTTTTTTTTTAGTTTGAGCTACTATTGGACTTGAAAGGCCACCACCAGGGCCATTGGAATGAGGAAGAAGGGGTCTGCGATGGGGATGGGTCCTTATTGGCTTGAACATTGTTCGCAGTAGCAGTGGCAACTCCTACAGTCAAAACGGTTTTGTAGCCACTGTTGCTATTGAACCCTGGGGCAGGAACTGAGTCAACACCCGATGCTGCAATGGCGCTGATATTAGCATCAGCACTGTAGCTGGCTTGACCCATGGCGATTTTTTTGTTGCTTGTGTCGAAAACAATATAGGCCGAGCGAAGGAATGTGTCTCCGATAATATAAGGCATGGAGCTGGTTTGGACAACTCCAAGAACATACGGAGCAGGCGAACTACCTTGCATGATATAACTGGCGTCAATGAGCATCTCGCTAGCAGGAACTTTAATCTTAGCACCAGAGAAGTTGAATACAAACTCCTTATCCGGGTGGTCATTGGATTGAACAAAGTATAGACCAGTGGACTTATCCAATTTGGCATTGAAATGCTGGGCAATCTTCTTAGCCATTTCGGTTGGTAGATAACAAAACGTAGTACCGGAATCCATAAGGCCAGAGAACTTGCCGGTAGTGACGGGTTGACCAGCAACAGTGATCTCGTTCACATCAATGTAAAAGCTTTTACCATCGGTAATAGGAACGCTATATAGAGAGCCCGTGTATTTGTTTGAATCGTGACCTCCGAACAAAATTCTTCCAGTCGAAGATTTAATATCATCAAGATAGATAGAATAGGCGATTGCTTTGGTCAAACCTTGATGGAAAAGATTCTGGGGGACATTCTCATACTTGCTTTTGGCAACCTCGTTGCCAACCATTCCTATGCCAAACACTGCTTGACCAGCGTCGGGGTTGTTCACCAATCCCATTCGCTGCTTCTTCAAGGTCAAGTCTGCTATGTTGATGTCTTCTGAAATCCAATAGCCAGACGCTTCGCCGGAACCATAGGCAATATAAAAGCCATTGCTCTCATATTGGTAGCTGGTTGATTGTGCGGGGTTATAAAATGGCGTCTGGCCACTCCAAGGACCATTAATCCATAAATCACTGGATCCGGTATCCACAATAGCGCTTTGCTGTTGTGTAGGTGTGCCAACACCAAACACAATAATATAACTTCCATAGATGTTGTTGGAAGCAGCAGAGCCGTCTCGTTTGCCAAATCGTCCAACTTCTCGTTTATGTTGAATGTCAACTGCAACAACGCCATCTGGTATGGCATCCGAGGAATTGGCCTCGACTGCACTAATGGCGACAAGTGCGGTAATGGGGACAACCAGTTTCATATTTCACTCTAGATTGTTGGTTCTTGTTTTATTTGGTCTTCTAGCTTTTATTCTACGGGAACCTACTGTCCCTTTTAAATGGATTATCCTACATTATATATAACTACGGCGGCCAATCCATCAACGTGGTGGTGCATAAATTGATACATAAGAATTGAAAGAAGTTGTTTTAAACCTAAAAAAAAAACGATATCGTTCTGGATTCCTGGATTCCTGGATCACACGTATTTTACATAGAGACAGCTTTTTACATTGCTTAATGACCCTTTCATTCCTATATATCATCATATATGCACACATTACAATGCCAAACAATAACACATTAAACCTAAAGATGCCTCCAATCCCTCTTGTGACGTAACTATACAAAGTCAAAAATGTCTTAACAAGTGTATCAGCTTCTCACCAAACCAAAGGCGGACCAGAAGAAGGCAATTGCGAACAGCAATTGGACAGCCTGATAATTCCGTTTCCACATGTTCAATTCTGCAGAGCCTCGCCCGTTCATCAAACGACCATTTAAACTTCTCGTTCTAAGTAGAGTTAATATATTATTTATATATTTAGGTCACAATATAAAAAAAAAATATTATTCAACGTACCAAAGATATTTTTTTTTTCTGGTCAAAAAGCAAAAACGTTATTAAATGAAAATAATTATGTAAAAAAAATGCAAATAAAATCTAATGCTCTCAGATGATTTCACCATTAAGATAAGAGAAGCCTCGGAATTGCTCCTGCATTTGGGGACTCAAGGTAGTATTAACAGGAGTTAGCGCGGGTGCTTCAGAAGTAAATTCTTCATCAAAGTTTCGGACATCAGTAGGTGAATCAATCTTGGGGACAAATGGTGGGGCTACCCGACAATTATAAATGTCATCAAAATTAATATTTCTAAAATATGGATGAGCCATAACCTCTTCGGCATCTTTAGGGCCCGATCCTAATCGCTTAGTGGGATCGCGAGTTAACAACATTTGAAGAATAGACACGGAATCTCTAGGCATATGGATTGGATATAAAGGTTCATCTGACAAAATAGCATCGAAAACTTCTTCGTCGTCATCACCTCGAAATGGCGACTTGGCAAGAAGCATTTGATATAAAAGAACACCAAAAGCCCACCAGTCCACAGCTCTTCCATAGCGCTGTTCTAACAAAATCTCCGGGGCCATGAATTCAGGGGTACCACAGAAAGTACCAGTTGTCTTGCCATACCACATATCTTCTTTACACAAGCCATAATCAGCGATTTTAATATGTCCTTGTAAGGAGAGTAAAATATTATCCAATTTTAAATCACGATAAATAACACCATTTTCATGGAAGTATTTCAATGCCAATAGAACTTCCGCAGCGTAAAATTGTGCTCTTCTGGGAGTGAACATGTCTTTTTGAATATGCCACATTAGATCACCTCCACTGACATATTCCATAACAAAATAGACTCTGTTTTCGGTCTGGAAGCAAGAGTTTAGATTGATTAGGAACGGATGGCGTTCACGGTTGGCAAGAAGAAACACGCGTTTTTCTGACCGAGTACTCTCGACTTCATCATGCTCTATAATGAAATCTTTTTTCAACACTTTAATTGCATACAACTGTTTAGTATTTTTCGATTCCGCCAGCATGACTTTTCCGAAATTTCCTTTACCAAGAACTGACAGGAAGTTGAAGTCGTCCAGGCCAACCTTTCTCTTGGCTTTACGGGATTTCATGACTTCTTGCGAAGGTTTAGGTGGAGACTGTTGAACTTGCTGTTTAAGTTGTGGTTGTACTTGTGGTTGATATTGTTGAGGTTGAGGTTGTTGTACTGGCTGTTTAATCTGGGGTTGGTATTGTTGAGCTTGTGGAGTTGGATGCTGCTTTTGTTGTTGGAACGCAGCAGCAGCAGCGTTCGTTGCACCATTTGACGGTTGCACTCTGTAATGAGAAGCGTCCGTAGCAGCATTACTAGGAACTTCAGGACCTGGAGCATTGGAATTGCCATAAAGACCAGACATGGCAGCTGAAGCAGCCGAAGCAGCCGATGAAGGAACAACACCACCTTCTGACTTATCAATTGACAGTCTGTTTTCAGGCACTGAGATTCTAGTGGCAGATGGAGCAGGAGCATGTCCACGTCCGACTTCTTTACGCTTAACAGGCCTGTTTTCCTTTTTAGGTGGGCCCGTGGGAGTCAAAGGAGAACCACCACTGCCAAAGGTGCTTACAGGCGAAACAGGCTGGCCGTAAGGAGGTTGGTCAGCCTTTCGCTGTTGTTGTTGTTGTTGCTGTTGATATTGCGGATATATTGTAGAGCTTGAAGAAGACGAATAAGACGATTTCTGAACACTTGCATTCTCCTCTTTCAACTTCTTCGTATGCTTGATCTCACTCAAGATCTGGTTGGCCATTTCCATCGACATTCCACAGAAATCGGGAACCAAGTGGGCACATTGAGCATGACAAGTCAAGCTACATTCTGTACATTTGCGGACATTCTTCTTTCCCAATGGAAGAATATAACCACAGTGACAACACCAATTGGCACTCATATTTGTAGTGGGTTCAAATCTATGAGGAATGCGATGATTGAGCTTTTCTTCATCAGGATCAGCTTCTGTACTAGCCTTAGAAATACATTTTGTAACAACCTTTGGATAGCACTTTTTATGACAAGTGTATCTACAGTCTTGACACTGATAGCCAGCCGAGTATTTCATGAGATCTCCACAGAGAGCGCATCTCATGATATTATAAAACTGCTGTTGAACAAATTTATGACCATGAACTTCATGGACTTCTTCCTTCTTTTGACGTATAGCACCTTGACGGCCAAGGCCTCCAATGCCATCATAAGCGCGCTTGACACCGCGATTTGATTTTTCAAATCCTACTACGAGGTGGATCTGACCAACTGGTTCTAAAACAAACCAAGAATCAATCAACGTGGCCGAGGTAGGCAATGGAAGAGCAGTGGCAGCCATGGCAGTCGCAGAGCTAGGGCCGGTGCCATTCAAATTCAAAGAATTCACATTCAAGTTCATTTCGTCTCCAAGTCTGTTATACCCACGAGGATCATAATCGTACGCGCCTTGAACGTTATCAGCTACAACCCAGCCAGCATTATTCAGTTCGTGTTCGACCTTCTTTCTACGCAAAGCTTCGGCTATATCAGCAATTCGCAACCACATGAGACCTACGGGGATATCATTATCACCCGACCGGTCGTAGACGGCGATTTCGATCTCGTTGGCACGATCGACCGAGATATCAAACTCCTCAGTCCACCGTTCATTTCTAGTATACTTTGTTTTGGCACGCGTTTGGTCTTCGACCTTGACTGAGATAAAACTTTCGGGCGATTTGGCCAATCTACTGGTAGCAACGTGATCCACGTCCTTGATGGCGGAAATGGCGATATGAAGATTACCAGTCAAAGGACGGCGGAGATTCGATGCCGCGACGCTTTCATCATCGTCTAGAACCACCTCCTCTTCGATATCAATATGCATATCCGTGTACCGCTTCAGCGATTTCTTCAGTAGTTGGATTTTATGAGTGGATTCGATTCTCTTGGCTTCAGCCTCTTGACTGCTCTTGCGGTCTCGGTCCATTTCGTATAACTTTTGCATTTTCTCGATTCCTTCTTTGTAGCGCTTCTCGACGCCGAGCTTGAACTCAAGCTGTTGCAGCATGAGCTGGATCCGGGGTCCCAAATAGGGAGTATCATATTTGATGAGGTCCAGTCTGGTGAAATTAGGACGAGGTTTCGAGCCACCTTCAGATTCTAGTTTAGTTAGTATATAATAAAGATAAACGGGTGGAATTGTTGAACACCGACAAAACGTACCTTTATTGGAAGCTGCTCGCGGCGGAGGCAGATCGCCTTGGTCATATACAGTTGCATCGGAGACTCCACCGCGATTGTTATCAGAAGAAGAGCCGGACGACGATTTTGTCGACGAGTTCGACAGAGTGCTTGTATTGGAAGCATTGTGTTGATGACGGATGGTCGTAGCGGTCGCGCCAGCACCGCTGGCGTTTGTAGAAGAATTATGAGCCTGTTGCTGCCGAGTACGCAACTCGCGTAGTCTACCTTCTAAATATGTAATGTTGTTCTGGGCTTCTCGGATGTTAGAGTCGCATTTTTGCTGAACGCTTACATTTGGAGAAGAAGCTCGCACTGATTTGGCACCTTGGATAATGGCCTTTTCGCGCTCTATCTTCTTGTATACATCGTTGATAACCTCTTGACTCATGTTGGATGAAAAAAAAAAGTTTGAAAAAAAAAACCGTGAATAATGATGCAGGGATTACTGATTGTTGTGACCTCACAATCAATGTCAAGGTTCTAAGGAGATTATTACTGTAAACTGACAATGATACGGATTCAGTTCTAGGTGGAGATTATGGGAGCCAGTCGGTGACCTAAGAAGCACTGACCAACAACACAGGTAATGGAATATCAATGATCCGAAAGATTGATTGGTGATGTGACGTAACGCAACGCAGTCTACCACTCGACGGGTCAAGAGTCTAATATACACTATAGTACTAGGAGCGAATTGCGATTTTCTAAAATTGCTGGACAAGCACCTTTTTTCCACAAAACATCCACGATGGCGTCAAGCGAATTAGTCGTGCCACACTAGTTATTCGACGTTTGTTTTGTGTTGGTTGTAGTAGTTACTAAAACAAACTTGAAAAAACAAACAAATAAAAAAAAACACGAAGCAAGAGTGAAATTTCTTTCAGGTTTGTAATGTAAGGGAACAAGAAGCAAAATCAAAAAACAAAAATAAGAACCACAAACCTTCTTTTACAATGCGACAACGTGATAACAAGATTATGACGTGACGACGTATATATATATATATATATTAACCTTTTTATCCTTGCTGGATTGTCGTCAATTGTGGTGATGAAAGCAGATAAGTAGGCAGTAGAGGTTGAAGGAGATGGTGGTTAGGCACGTAATGTTTATCAGTAGCGGTTGTGGGAGGGCTGAATTCAAGTTGACACACAGGCATTCTTCGATGGCTACAGGGGAGGCAGAAACGTATTCTTTTGCAACGGCACGCGAGGTAGACTTTGTTAGGGCCGGGGAGAACGCGCGCTAATTCTCGTGTGGTGGTGTGTTGGCAGTGGAGGCTCAGTAGCCGTTTGGAAGGTAGCTAACGGCTTGGGCTCAAGTGAGGCCGGTATGTCTGTCTACAGCAGGAGGAAAAGCAGTTGAGTTTGTCTCTGATTGTGTTGCTGGTGGTGCCATTGCAGCCTATGCTGTTGTTTCTACAGTCCTTTGCTGCTGCTTTTGCTGCCTTTGCTGCTGTTTCTGCTGCCTTTGCTGCAGTTTCTACTGCCTTTGCTGCTGTTCTTCTGCCTTTGCTGTTGTTCTGCCTCCTCTTATTGCCGCCTCAACTGCTTGTTTCCTGTTTGTCTCCTGCCTAACTCCTTCCCTTATTCTACCACTTGCCCTGCCGCCTTACTCGCTGATGCGGCTTCTATCAACACTCAGCCTTGAATTTGGGGTGCATCTGGTGTTTTCGTGTCGTGTTTTTTTTCCAAGTAGGCGCGGCAGTGACTCCCACTGGTCGCTTAATGTCAACGCTGATCACAACAGTTGATCCGCAAGACGGGGAGACGAGCATTTCACTGCTCCCATTGTGCCATGAGCGAGAGTTGCCTAGCTTGCGTTTGCTCCCTTGGTTCGTTTTAAGCGTCTTTAGAGCCGAAGCAAGCGGTGATACAGGCAAGGGCGACCGCGATAGAGACAGCGACAGCAACGGCGACCGCAACTGCGACACTGCAACTGCGACTGCGACTGGCCACTGATGGACCGCCTATTCTCTGATCCAGTCCTGTCCGGGCTATGTTCTCATGAACCGTCAAATTCACGGCCACGAAAACCTAACTCTGATGTAGTTACGCTAAACAAGCGTGCACATCAGGGCCCTGCTATAGCTGTCGTACCTGCATCTGGAAATTGATAGCCGTCTCTATTAATCTGCAGGTGAGCGTTCAGGTCCTCGACTGGTACGTACGACGAGAGTTGACCAGAGAGCGTCCAATTCCTTGACTGATAAGACCAGGGTTGACCTAGAGATGTACAAGTAATCAAGCGCGTGGATGTAGATGGAGTTCAATCTCATCATCATCAGCTCTCCCTATCAACCTACAAGTGTTAATTATACGAGTTATACAACTGCTATATAGGAGCTACACGATACTAGAGTAAATTCTTGATTCACCATTCCTGCCTAACTTTATTCATTTTATCATATAACGGGAACAGCTAGAAGAGAAGAGGACTTGAATTTAACTAGTTTGGTCCTAACTGCTGTTGCTACTATTAATGTTACCCACATCTAGTTCTCAACAGCCATAACCAGTGCCTTCGTTATATCTCTAGCCCTAGATCGCTTTGATATTTCAACTACAGACACATCAGTCATCTAGCTCGGTCTTACAACTTTGGGGTGAGGAGCTACGGGTCTGGGCAAAGCCCTGCCGCCCGTGGCTCCTATCCTGTACTCTTCTCTGTAATCTATCCACAAATCTCTTAATAACTTATATACAATTGCAATGTCGGCTACTGCGCTTAATCATGCGCTTTAGGATTAACTTTTTTCAATAGTCTGGCAGCATGATAATTGACACTGGATTTTCTTCGCACGACTTGCTTCTGCACGAATCGTTAGTTCTGCCTCTGACTAGAGGTGGGATGCTACGACGCCAGAAAAAAAGATGTCTCCATCTGATACGTCCTTATATGACCGTCTGCATCCCTATAGACCCGCCTATACTTACTCTAGCAGTCATACAATTCTTCAAATCACTCTCTAACGATGCACAGGCAGCCGCTCCTTCTGAATTACTGGCCCAACAATTTAGTAAATTACTCATCACAACAATACATGGACCACCACGTTCGCCAATAATCGACGACTTCACCCTGAGAGTCTTTAAATTTGGTAGCTTGGGGGCTGGTTTGCTCATTGTGGTCGTCCGATGCTGAAGTGAAAGAGGTTGGAAGATTCGTTATGCAGGGAGTGAAATTTCAAAAGTCAGAAAATCCGGTATCGAAATTTCACCTCACACCCTAACCCATATCATCTTGGTAGTGGTACGGCTGTGGGGAAGTCTCGTTGATTAGAGCATAAGAGCCCGAGACTGAGAGGAAATCGCGAATGAAGACGTCCCGAGTCTCGAACGAAGCCCTCTGGTTTTGCAACATGGAACAGCCAGATTTAGAATTACCCGAGACAACTAGTCAAGTGGCTGAACTGGAAGTAAACGATACGGCGACTGTACTGGTAGAAGAAAATGATGAAGTAGAAGATTTTGAACCAGCCAAGAAAAAAATCAAGACGGACAACGACAACGAGAATGACCCAGAAATCGGGGGATCGAGATCTTATTCGCCTCCTGGGCTCATTGATCTAGAGAAACTTGAACAAATTTATAATCTATCAGAAGGTAGTGAGGACGAAGAAGACGAAGACAAATTCGAAGTAGCAGCTGAAGATAGATTAATTGGCGAAGGAGTGGAATTCGAAGTGGAGATCGATAGCGATAGTGAGGATGACAACGGCGGCAGTGACGATAGCAGTGGCCCGGATCTAGATCCGTGGCAGGAAGCTATCATTGACGAAATGGAAAAGTCTCTAGAGTATCCTCCAACGGACGCGTCGTCTCCAGATGGCCATCTCCTTGTTAGCGTCCACAAAGACGATTCGTCAAAGATTCGCACTGATCTCTGGAAGCATGGCCCTATTAAATTCATGGATAAATATTCTACTGTTACTTCGCAGTATACTCCTGAACAAGTGCTCGCTGCTCTTGGATTTCGGTTGCCAGTTGACTTTGTGTCTAAACACTCTCCGGCACAATTGGCTCCCTTTCTACGATTGGCCATTCGTCACACATTATCTTCAAGACAACGGCTAGCCTACCCGCACACTCTCAATGATTTTTGTACGGTATTAGCAGACGCTAAGAAAGTCATTGTCTTGACTGGAGCCGGTATTTCTACTAGCCTAGGAATCCCCGACTTCCGGTCTGTGTCGGGATTATATACCAAACTGGCGTTCCTGGGTCTTAGTGACCCGCAAGAAGTCTTCGATATTGCTCTGTTCAAAGAAGACCCAAGCATTTTTTACTCGGTCGCTAAAGATATTCTCCCTGAAACGAGCAAATTCTCGCCTACACATGCATTTATAAAACTACTTCAAGACAAAGGCATTTTATTAAGGAATTATACTCAGAATATTGACAACCTCGAATCGTATGCTGGGATAGACAAAGAAAAGCTCGTTCAGTGCCACGGCTCCTTTGCAACTGCTACATGTATTACTTGTGGATACAAGACAGACGGCGAGAACATATTTTCCGATATTCGCCAACAAAATGTACCAAAGTGTCCTGACTGTAGAGAACGTCTAGCAAACGTAAAACCAAGTAGCGGCACTTCTTCCGACGATGGCGACGATTCCAAATCCGAAGGGGTTTTAAAACCGGACATTACATTTTTTGGCGAGGCTCTCCCTAATCAGTTTGAAGAATTGCTATTAGGCGGTGACGCCCATGACTGTGATTTACTCATCTGTATCGGTACATCTTTAAAAGTGGCCCCAGTAAGTGAGATTGTCCGGATTCTCCCTCCCGACACTCCCCAGATCTATATCAGTAAAACCGCTGTCCATCATAACGAATTCGATATCACCTTCCTAGGGAGCTGCGATGATGCAGTTGAACTGATAGTGGAAAAAATGGGTTGGGAGCTTCGTCATGATATGAATAGAAGACACTCGCTGGTCAAAAAGGAAACAGAAGGATCCGATAATCTGGTTTATCCCGACGGGGAAATTATCTTTGAGGATGAAGAAGCAGTCTATCGATTTGTATTCGAAAATAATCAATCTAGTGTGGGAGATATAAGCCAGTCGACTTGAATCCCAAGCACTACCTATTTATTCTTATAATGTATACTAACTTGTATAGCACCAATTAATAACATTAAATAAATTATAAATAAAAGAAAGGGAACTAAGCTACGATGATTAAATCCACCCTTCAATGGCTCGTAATGCATTGTGCAATCTACGTTTACCTTCTATTCGTTTACCATCATCCAAGTTGATTTCCACACTCAACTTTGACAACGCATCAACAAACTTTTCTAGTAAATGTTTTTCATCTGGAGGCAAGTCTATTTGATCTAGGTCAAAGGAACCTTCTGCCAACTGAAGCAGTTTTTGGATATTAGGTTGAGAGAATACTGCTTTTCGTGGAACGTTCGAGCTGGACGAAGCAGCAGTCAACCGATTGTCAAAGAGGTCTCCACCCGTACTAGCATTTCGAGTAGCGTCACTTTTTCTATGATGATGGTGATGATGATGATGATGTGGTTTGGTATGCTCTTCCGCATGCGATTTTGATTGTCTTTTTCTAGCTTTATCCTTCTTGGCTTGTTCTTTATCCTTGTCTCGATGTTTATCTTCTCTTTTCTTCGTTTCATCAGTTGCCAGCGGTTCCTTCGTATATTGAACGGTTTCATGCATTGTTTCCACTATATCATCATGTGGATCACTACTACCACTGAGTGGGTACGACATCATTGATGCACGAATGCTCCGGCGGGTCGGCTCTGTTTCTTCGACTGGTACAAGAACTGGCAACGAGGCTGCGTTCTTTATCTTAGCAGAGCTTTCTCTCGAATGAACATTAACTCGTAAGGGAGACGTAGTAGAACTATATGAGCTTATGGTTGGCGGGATGTTTTGGGCTCGTTGTTTACGGACTCCCGGGGGAACAACAGTATTGCCAGATGATGAATGGGATAAGTTAGAAGCATCTGGGATATTTCGGGAAAGTGAGCTGGTTTGAGAGAGTGGGTTGGAGTACGTACTTGCTTGTTGAGACCGTTCCGACATATGGTCATTCTCATTTTCAGAATGAGAAATTGCTGTTTGAAAAGATTCGTTAGATGAATCTTGGCTACTTCTCCTGTCGAATAGCTGAGAACCTGGAGGAGGCGGTGATAATCCTAGAATGTCTTTGGTAGTTTCAGTTTCTTGTCTATTATTCCATGAGTAAGCGCTGGCACTAGAATGGTCGAGGTCTGCTACCCCTTTGGAAAGTGGCGCGGGGAACTCATGGTTCACAGGGGTAGAGGTATAGGAAAAACCCGATGACGATGAATTCTGAGTATCGTTGGATGCATTTGTTGAAGAGGATGGAATCCGAGCTATCATGCTTGATGACGCTTGTAATTCCCGTAATTTGGGCCGGAACTGATCCAGCGAGGCAACAAGGCTTTCCATACCTTCAACAGAAGGAGAGAAGTTTTCCCCGTGCCAATGTTGGCTTTTAGAATCTGGAGCGGAATTGGGATCGGTGGCATCAGTCATAAACGGCATTGAAGATCTGTCAATTCTAGATGATACCGGTGATAAGAGATTAGGATATTGTGAACCTGAAGATGAATGCGCATAAGTAGAACTTCCATCGGTAGCGGCGCTGAAAGACCTACCATGGCCGTTGTGGGGACGCAAAGGAGCGTTGCGACGAAGGTCGGGTGGGTATTGAGGAATAACCGATTGGTGGATGTTTTTATGATCAGATGGACTGGTAGCAGAAGCAGGTCCGGAGAAATTTAGGTAGCCCCGATCACCAGAACCATCCGATGACGATAATAAGGAGAATGGTCTACCACCGCTGGTAGTTCGACGCATATCTTGCATTTCAGAGAGTACGCTTTCTAAACCATGTCTGCTTTCCATTGCCCTGTCAATTTGAACATCAACACTTTTCCGAATAGCAAACTGGGCAAGTTGTGAACCTGAGCTGTGATTGCTACTATCACTATCCTGAGATTCTTGTCTTATAAGATTTGCTTCATGGGCCGCAGAGTCGGAAAGCTTAATCTTTGTAGCTTGTTCGATAGTTGGTGAGTATACCGATGCCTCAGAATAGAGTGAGTTTCTGACCTGAACGGGAGGAGTTGTGGAATAGTTCATAAATGACAAGGCCCCAACCGATGGGGTTTTAGCATGACCCCTATTTGGAGGCTCCACCGATATAGGTTTCAGGTCCAATTCACCGGGAGCAAATCTCTCTCTGTTATGAAAAAATGCCGAGCTTTCATTTGGGGTAGCGAATTTGAATAATGTCCGTTGATTGTGAGGTGCAGACACCGCTCGATTGAGAATGTCGGACGACGACGGTGGTCTTGGAGTTGTAGGGTCATCATCACTGATTGAAAGTAGATCCAGACTTCCTCGACGAGGAGTGATTGAGATCCGTGGTGATCGTTGGTTCGGTTCATGGGTGGTGCTCTCAGCACCGAGCTGACTTGCCATATTTCGAAATCAAGAAGCAGCAAAAACTGGCTGATGACGGAGTAGAAGGTCGAAAATCGATATCCGGTTACAAAGTAGAGGAGAGAGAGAAAGTTTACATTCGATAATAAGCGAAAAGATTTTTTTTTTAGGCCGTGAGCAAAGGAATGCTAAAAGCTTACGATACTGAATAGGAGAGCGCGCGAGCTACTACTATTGCGGAGGGGACCACTCAAAAGTTTAATAATGTCTCCAACGAGGTACGATTGCGTAGAAGATCTCAGCAGACATGCATGCAGCACCGCCAGTTGATTTTTGGTTTTGTACTTATCTCTAGCGGCTTGGCTTTTCGGCCCTGTGAAAGGACGGAACCGACGAGAGCACGAAAAAGCCTTAGAGAGTTGAAACCCGACGCCTGATGGGCTAGATAGTGTGAGAGAGACACTGTGTGTGCAAACCTTAATTAGTACAATGACGGGATACAAACGATGTGGTTTATTTATTATATACCTGTGAAAGAGTACTGATGTCTGCTACCCGGTTGATTTGTTGGTAACAATTGTCTCGACAGAAAGCTACATCCGCAGGAAAAATCCCTGAAAAAAAAAATCTCGTGTGTAATTTGCCTCGGTCAATGCAATCAGCCTATTGTTGGTAATTGTCGCGCTCTTCTATACAACCAAGTATCTGAGCCTGGCGAGATCTGGTTTTTTAAAGTTTTGTTTATAAGACAAAAGTGGGTCCTTCATGCGTTGCCAGACAGCCAGCCATCTTTGGTGGTTATTGCACAGCAGGACCATAAACGAAGCTTTGTTTACAATGGTTGTAGCCGAGTTCCACTTTCAAAAAGCCGATGGGCTTTCCTGTGGATATAGATAAATCGAACAACCAACTCTCGCTCAGCTTGCGAGCCTGGAAGGGCATTAGATATTTTTAACTTTTCTGGCTAGCGGCGATCTTCAACGGATCTTACATATTATGCGCAGCTAGGCGCCGATCGGCGATTTTCCGGTTATCTCTGAAGTTTGGGTGGTACCTTGAGTAAAAGAGAAGTAGTATTCAGGATGAATGATAAGTCAAAACATTTCTCCTACATAGTTGTTAATCAATCTAGAAGAGCAAATGTCTTTGCTACGTGGAATGGTTCCATCTATCGGTTTCAGAACATGACATTTTACTAGATAGCAAAATGCCAACTAATAAAGTGGCTAGTCGTGAACAAGTTTTTCCGGCAACGGTGGTCCAGCCATCCACACTTCTCTGGAGCAACAGCAATTTCGTACAGCTTCCGACGCTGATGGAGCAGACAACGCAAGAGTCGATGTTAGTTGGAGGCCGTCATGGATGCTCCCGTCAGAATTGTCACCATACACTCGACCTATATTACCTTTTTCCGAGAATGAAGTGTAATCTTAAATATATGTTTTTATGTTTTTATGTTCAATGTTTACTTTGTATTATAGTTTTTTGAATAGTATTTTTGCTTAGGCAAGGTTTATGGTTTGCTTGAGAGCTACACGTTTGGATTCGAGGCTGAAATCAACGGACCAGTCACCCGCTTTAAATGCAACTCACCATCTTCTATTTTCAAGAAGAACCGGCAGATGTTGCTGATCTACGAAGACCGGGCGGGCCCGCAGAAATATTTCAACTCGAACAACCGCGTATTACCAATGGTATTCAGTCAGTCGTACTCGATGACAGACGAGAGTCCCGTATGATAAATACTGCGATAAATACGGTAATAGCTTATTCCCGGTGTACGGTTGCATGGCCAGGAATGATGGATGAACCATTCTACAATCATCTCGTCCCCGCCGTAATTCTACATTAGAGGTTCCATCAAACCTTCTTCACTAGGCACCAGAGTCCGAGCAATTGGGAAATGTTAAAGGCTAAAAAAAAAAAAAAAAAAAAAGCCACCCACATAATAATATCATAATTCATTAGCTAATTAAATAAATAAATACCAAACTACACCTTTACTTGATAGTCATTCGTTGTTCCATGCTATTCAGGTACAAATGGAGATGATCCCGTAGCTTTTCAGACTCGGTGGTAATGGCTCTCATCTCGGATTCTAGATGGTCTTTCATGGTATTAATTTGAAGTTGTGTAGTTTTAATATAGTCCCGTTTATCCTCCATTTCTTTCATTTGAAGACTCCGTTCAGCAGCAAGCGTTCCGTGCATGTCACGAAGCTCAGACATTTTCTTTTCTGCACTGGCCCGCTTGATCTCTGCCTGCTTACTGGCCCGTTCGATCCGCTGTTGAGAATTGGCTATTTGTCTCTGTAACTGAGTGATCCGGATATCCATATCCTGATGTTCTTGTTTACGTTGTTCATAGATCTCTTGAAACCGATTCAGTTTATATATAGCATCTTGTTCTCGTTGAAGCTCCGTTTCACACTCTTCCATCACTTTAATACAAGCCTGAAGGTCTTGATGGATCTGTTTGAAAGTTTCCGAAGATATCTGAAGGGCCCGTAGTCGGCGGTCCATGTTTTCCACATTCACTTTAGTCAACTGCACCGAGCTAGCGAGCTCGGAATTGATCTTTTGTAGCATTTCTGGAGAGTCGACAATATATGGTTTCATACGATCGTTTTCTTTACGCGCTTCAACAACCAGCAGGCTCTGGTTTTCTAATTTACTAATCAACCGCTGCTTTTCCTGTTTATAATTCGAATGTTCAGTAGTGAGCTGTTCTTGAACTTTTTTCAACTTTCTTAATTCAGACTCTACCTCGATATTATGTTCCTGGGTTTCTTTAGCTTGGTCGGAACTGTTTCTTAGCAGCTCTTCCAGGTCGGCGATCTGGTTCATGAGTTCTTCATGTTCATCTTCCAACAAGCGAAACTGACTTGTAGCTTGTTTACATTGATTGACAAGATCGGTATAATCATGCATTCTATCTTCACGGAACTGAGCAAATGCGATAACCGCCGACAGATTGCGTCGTAATCTCCCGGGCTCTGGCTTCACGATGTCCACAATATTGAAATCATCAACACCGCAGTCCTTCATAAACTTGAAAACATGACGATGGAGTCCCAATAGCAGTCTGGCGTCTGCTTGAGTATCAGTTTCGCCGCTTTCCACTTTCCCGGCCGCTGTATCCAGCGCGGTTCTCAGATGCTGATCCGAGATGCCAACAAAGCATTCAATGATATCTCCATATAAACTCGTCACATATTGTTGTGAAGGACGCGCGAGTAGGTCTTCGTCGATAGGAAATCTTGAGATATCCTGTAACGAGGCAGCGATATCTTTTAGATCCAAGATTGGATATGGTTCCACAGGCCTATGAATATCTAAGAGGTTAGTAACGGTAGCGCGCCCAGGAACTGACCTAAACTGTTTACTTATTACTTACTTCGTCTCACAGACTGAGGCGCGACAGACTGCCGCCTGAAAGTCGACATTTTGTTTTCGTCCTTGTGCAATTATCACTTGAAATAGACGTGATTGATCAAGAAGAAGTGTGTGAAAAGTCGCGAGTTGAATATTCACTGTTTTTTGTTTACATGTAGAATACGCGCATAGACAGATCGGCCCATTATTACTATAAAGAGGTCCTGACCGTCGGTTGAGTAGCGATGGTTACGAGAGAAGAGAGCAGTTTTTCGGTTTCTCATAACACGTTGTCATCGGTCGATATATCAAGTTTTTTACCACGCTATCTATAAATATGGTAACAGTACAATTGTATTTTCTTAGGACTGACTAACGTATTGTGCATTCTCTCTCGTCATCTACCCAATTTCCTATACTGAGGTTGTCTCCAGACCGGGTAGCCGCCCGCGCGGGTCACGTCCGGGGTCCCCCCGGTCTGTTGGCCTAATGAAAGTTTCACCAGATTCATGAAGTAAGAGTCTATATACATTTGTACATACAAACGACCCCCAATATCCTTAATTGAGATGCTTGAAAGATTTGCTTTTCAATCAGCCTGCCGGGTTACTCCCAGTAGAGGATCAAGAGTCTTGATCTCTCAATACAGATTATTTCATACTACCCGTGCTCCATCGTCAAATGACGGTGGTGATGTCACCAGTAACATTGAATTCAAAATCCAGCCATTACCACGGCCAGGCGAGGATACCGAGACCAAGAGAGCAAGGCTTTTGTACCAAAGTCGCAAGCGAGGTATTCTGGAATCGGATCTGATTCTCAGTAAATTTGCTAAGCAATATCTTAGCAGCATGACCCGCGAGGAGTTGGATGAGTACGACGAGTTGCTAGATGAGCCGGACTGGGACATCTATTACTGGGCGACAAGGAACAACGACGTCAAGCCGTGTCCCGAGAGGTGGGAGACGAGCAAAGTGATGGCGAAGCTACGGGATCTAGCCGAGAATAAAGAGAGAGAGGTTCTGAGAATGCCTGAATTGTGATTTGAACATGTATATATGAAATTAAAAAAAAAATGCTTATGCTCTTATCCAAACGAAGCGGACGAACGGGTCCGGGGCAGAGCCCGACCACCGCCGGAGGCGGCCAAACTCCCATCACGGGGCCATTGAATTTCAAAACATTCATTAATTATACAGAGAAACGAGGGTAGGAGAGAGTGCCTGTCATCGTTGTCATAGATATCTATCGACCAGCCAGAAACAGAGCAAGAGCAAAAACCAAAAAAAAAAAAGAAGAGAGATCATTATAAAAACAAAAAAAAAATTAACCAAAACAAGACAACTAAATAAGAGAAACCCGATAAAATCTCCTGAAGTAAGCATGTAGAAAAAAGCCCCCCCCCCCGCCTCCTTAGCCAAATCATTCCATAGACTTAGTTGTTATAGCCATAGTCGTCCTCGAAAACAGCACTATCATCAGGCCCTCCATAGCCTTCCTTCTCATACAAATCGAGATCGAATTCGGGGGTAAACTCCGGGGTTTCATTGTTAGATCTATTGTCATTATTTGGTGAGAGG
Source organism: Sugiyamaella grinbergsii (assembly GCA_030579895.1). Lineage (NCBI taxonomy): Eukaryota > Fungi > Ascomycota > Dipodascomycetes > Dipodascales > Trichomonascaceae > Sugiyamaella > Sugiyamaella grinbergsii. The sequence continues at coordinate 13,953 of JAKTRT010000079.1, read as the reverse complement.
ACACGATGACCTGCGTTGGCGCTGATTCCATTGGGTCGTAGAGTGTTGACGTCCGATGCAGGAACCGAACCGGGGTTAGTGGGTCGAGAAGACTGACTGCTGTTGGATACGGGGGACCTATCATCCAGGCCAGATTCCCCGCCAGCGGTAGTCATGACCGGTGGAGAGGCGCCATTGATCTGGGGACCGATTCCAAGACGCGACAGCGCCAACTCGGCCGCAGTATACCTATACTCGGTCACTTCGATTCCTAGTCTCCGTTGCAGGGAGTTGACCAGATCTTGTAGTTCCAACTCGGCGCGGTTCTGGTTGTCGATAACCGTCTGTAACTCTTTGATATAATCGACACTTTTTGAAAGAACGGTGCCTTTATTTGGTTTATCGTCAGCTCCCTTTTGGATCGATTGTTGGTCGGATCCAGCCAACAGGAACTTCTCAGGAACCAGGTCGGATAATTCCTTGATCTTTTCATTGATATTATCACGACGACGACGTTCAACAGCATTATGAGACTCTCGTCTTCGTTTTGTTCTTTCATAGAGTTGTTTCTGTTTATCATCGGCGGTTATACCTGACGGTTTACCTAGAGACCCAGCACCTGCTTGTAACGAGCCGGCTCCACCCCGTGAACCCATGCCAAAGTTTGGCAACGAGAATCCGCCTCCCCCAGCGGACCCAACCGCGAGTCCAGGACTAGTGGAATAGTTCCTGTCGAACGAACCAACCGGAGTACTTGAGTTACTAGCAATGGAATTCTCATGCATAAACCGGTCGATATGGGATCCGGGTTTAGGAGATGAAAAGCTAGCAGCAGCGTTTCCAGTAGACGAGTATCGGTTATGGCTTTGGAGAAATTGCTGTTGAGTTTGTTGCTGTTGTTGTGATTGTTGCTGTTGTTGTTGTTGGATTTGCATTTGAGGGGTGCGAGTCTGAGTAAAGTTGGCGTTCGAGGCTGGTCCATGATTAGGAGAAATGACGCCTCCTTGTGTGAATCCCGTTTGATTGAGTAAGAAGTTTTCAAAAGGCGATGTGGACTCGGGAATAGGAGGCGTGGTGCCCAACGTTAGATTATTGGCCTTGTATGAATGCTGTTGAGCAGTACGGGAGAAATCCCGGGGAGCCGAAGTAGCAGTGGTGGTAGTAATAGCACCAACGAATCCTGTTCCACCGATGCTGTTGCCGCCATTGCTATGACTACCAGGAGATTGGAGACCGTCCAAGTCAAACAAATCAGACTCATTAATCACCGAGGATGTCTGATCGGAATTAGCATTTTCTAAAGAACTGAAGCCATGGGACCAACCTCCTCTAGACAAGGAGTTTGTAAAACCTTGTGGTTGAGGTTTTACATCTTCTGGAGAATATTGGTAGCCACTGGGGGGATAGATGATACCATCATCGTCGTCATCTTCACGTTTGATGTATGGAGTTGATGGCATTGTGGAGAGGGAATATAAAAAAGGACCGCAACGTTTACAGAGTGAGTGACAAGGAAAGTAAACTAAGTAAAGTGTATGGGTATAGCAATGGATGAGACAAATATACTGTTGCAATAGTTTGTTACTCAACTCAGAGATGACCTTGGGTGTGGTCTTGTCTATCGGATCAATCCGGAATATCTCAAACGTCAGTAACTATACAACAATGGTTGACGGTCGAATCGCGAGTATTTCGTCCGCAATCTGGCGAGACGGCAGTAACCACCGCTTCTACAGTTATAATTTTATCTGGAGAAAGTAGAAATGAAAATAAAAATGACCCCAATCTATACCAGTCTATTTGAACACGGTCAGTAGGTGATTCTCAGTTCGTGACTAAGTTAGCAAGCGGGAATATCCAGTGGCGTACACCAGCAGCAGTTCTATCGTTTAGTAGAAGAAGTGTTTATAGAGAGTCACTTGATTCAACTGACAACTGGCAGTATCAATATTTCCAAAAAAAAAATTTTTACTCGGTTTTTCCCAGGATAATGTCCGAAACCAGACACAAAACTTAGTTTATAAGTATGTTCAGTTCTGGCAGATGGGAAAGGTGAAGGCCGTACGTGCAATATGCTGTGGTGTAATAAAACTTTGGAGCGGTTGACGCGGGAGGAGGCTGGGAGGGTAGATGGTTTGGCAACGTGGGTGGGAGCTATGGGTATTTGTGGGGATAAACTTGGGGAGCGACAGGCCAGGCTTGTATAGTACTGGTCCACAAATGCCGGAGTTTGACAGCTTGGTCAAAATATGTCACTTATGTGTACAGGGTTGGGAATATTGGGAGTTTTTTTAGTCTTGGCCGAATGGGAGGGAGAGGGGTAGGTCAGTTAGATGATTGGCTTGTGATAGAGCCGGAATTAGTTGTAGTGGTAAGTCGTGGTTAGTAAGAGTAGGATGAGCAGGAGCAGAAGTAGTAGAGGTAGAAGCAGCAGTAGTGTAGGTAGGAGCAGTAGTAGTAGAGGCAGTAGCAGAGGTAGTAGAGGCAGTAGCAGAGGTAGTAGCAGCGGTAATAGTGGTAATAGCGTATTCCTGGTAAGCAAGTGGTAAGCAAGTGGTAAGCAAAGAGTAAGCAAAGGGTAAGCAAAGAGTAAGCAAGTTGTTAGCAGCCGGTAAGCAATATCAGCCAGTACAAGTACCAACAGCAGCAGTACAAGGAGTACAAGTACCAAACTAAATATATATTATTGATATCTACTATAGTAGCTGCTATGGTTCTGATTCTTAGAAAGCAAAGTAAAGGAACTGATAAAGTCATTCTGTGAGAATTTGCGCGACTCCGTTCGAGGTTTTATAGGCCTCCATGCCAGGCAGTCGGTCAAGAATAGTCCGCTCGCCGCTCCAATAGTTTGGCTGATAAGCTGCCTTCCTCATTTGGCTAGCACTCCGGATTATCTAGTAGTAGAACCTTCAGACTGATTTTATGGGGTAGATACCACTGAAAAAACTGGATAGTTTTCTTCTTGACGAAAACTGACCGACATAACAGGAATACAAACAGGTTTCCAGCTGTGAATCGAGATGTGTTGAATATGTTCTTATTAGTCAGTAAAACATGCCTACTTGGCGCTTTTATCCGCGTCAAACATCACGATCTGTGAGCTACAGTAAAGTACTATTAAAGCGTCATTTCCACAACTCCGACACCATTTTGGAGACGTAAAGGGACCTGAAAAATACTGTAAACAGATACCGGGGGGTATTGCTTGGGTCGTCGCTCTCGTCTGTGACGAGATGCCATTATCTAAATTACTGTACCAGGAAACCGACCTATCTTCTCCCCACAGCTCATAGAGCAATAGACAGGAAACGCAGGCCACATGGCTTCTCTGCCTTTCTTCTCAACTAACATAGCATGCGATTGTAGACATCTGACTATTATTGTCTCTTCAGCGAGCGCGGCCATTCATAATCTGGCTGCCAGCGCGCGGCCATGCATAATCTGACGGCAGAGAGCTGACGCAACACCTGCAGTCACCTGCACGCCCTAACGGCTTGATAGTCACTGCTTGGTAAATCCTAACTCCGAGCTACCCGGACCTAAATAACGTAAAGTCTTACAGCCGGAGGCACGAAATATATTATCAAACAAACGTAATCATTAGCAAACTAATACAGAATTAGCGTCTGGCTTGTATCGGGGAAGAATGAGGTTGTCATTTGTGCATTTTGAGGACAGTAGACGGATGGGGATCTGCACCTGGACGTCTTCTTGTTTTCGGAGTCCTGAATTCTTGGGGTGGGGTCTAGACACCTTGAAGCAAATAGCAAGATTGTGTCGTACTTGAATGTAGCGGCTGCAGTTTGTGTAGGGGATTAAGATGGCCGTCTGGGAGGTGAGAGGGACAGAGACGTTCAGAGTGGATGTTTTCAGAGGAGGGAGAAAATGAAGGTCCGAGGATAACGAGGATGCAGAAGATACTGATGGTGGTGATGATGATGATGATGATGATGATGATGATGATGATGATATAGAGGAAGCAGAAGATACTGATGATGAACCTTTTAAATCATCATCGTGTTCGTTGAATTCGTCATCACTGCTCACGTTTGAAGGAACATACCTGTCGTTAGAGTTAAATGGCAATGAAAACTTCCGTCTCGCTAGATGGATTGCCTGTCCCCGTGATGAGGTCTTTTTTGTATACGAGTTTGTATAGCGGATCGACTGGATGATTTCTATAGATATCTCTTCTACCCTCACATTCTCATATAATGGTCTGTGATTAATGGTCACGGAGATATTATCTCCTAAACAAAGATATCTGGAATTTAGCTCGATTTCGTAGTGGAACTGATTATTAAAATCCTTCCAGATACGACATGAATCGCTGATAAGAGGATTATAAATACTACTTCTAGGGCATCTAACAAGTTCAACTTCTTCTCTACCACCACAGGTATGGCCAAATAATCCTTTGTGCATTAGCTTGGCTTCCAAGTAATATCTAATCGAACCAAATTGAGTTCGCACAGTTTCGGGAATGTTACTGCCAATCGCAATTGCGAAGTTATAAATATACTCGCCAGCTGGATAGGTGAGTTGCTTTAAATTAATACTCTCTTTTTTATTATTGTTGTTTTCAACGTCTTTACCATTACCAGGTTCAAAAAATGGAATACAATCTCCCGCCATAGTAAGCGAGGACTCATTGTGGTAAATAGAAAGCTCTTTCTTAGTTTGAACCTCTGAACTGTCTCGTAGCAGAAGTGCATCTGCTCCGAAAATATCTGATGTGCTTATGGTTGTGGGCTGACGACTATTTATATTGGAACTAACCACTGCTGCCGCAAGCTGATGGGTAGGAACAAAGTTCCATTCATGGCTACTAATGTTAACTGTGTCTTTAGAAATGTATGGGACTCCATTATGTGCTTTATCCAAAGGGCTATAATAGGGCCACTGTGTTTCAGAAACTCCGTAAAAATGCAGTGAAACTTTCTTGATATTAGTTGGTTTAGTCAGTTTTAATAACATGGACCCTCGTACCATTGGCTGAGGAGTGATAGTACTGTCCGAATTACACGCTACATCTCCGTAGGCAGGCGGAGTGCCATCTAGACAGGATTTTGAGCATGCTGGTAGGAAGATCACCGGCTCGAGAACCGATAGCCCAATACTTATCGATCTTGGCATCGACGTATATACAGTCTTGGGCATGCCTTGACAATATGGAGTAATGTCTGGCTGAGAGGTTTGGATCGTGTGGGTCATTATTGACTTTCAAAAGGCATATTATATGATAAAGAAAAATTGCATCGGCCACTATAGCATCACGTATATATAGAAATATACTGTAGAAATATACGGTCGATAACAGTCGGAGCCGCCTATTAAGTCAGTCTTTGAACAGTCTAGCCCACCGGCTACGGCCGTTGCCGAGAAAATGGTCGCAGGAAAAAGAAACCAAAAGAGCAACGGATGAACTGCATGGACGGACAGGTAGATGGGGCTTTACCGAATGTGGAGTTTTTCCGTCAATGCCGGCTGCTTATGATGTCGAACCGTTATGCATGCAGCACAAGAACCTGAACCTGCATATTATGCACTGCTCAACGCAACCTAAAGCCAGCTTAATATGGTCCCGTGAAGAGTAATGGCGGTACTAGACGACATTTGGCTGTCGTTTGATACACTGTTGTAGAACAAGCCCGAGGCATATACGATTCTAGCTTTTATTTGGAAGCAATCTTGGGGTATCGTTCTCTGAACTGACATTGGGCTTTGTTATAGCAGGTGTGTATTCTCGCACAACAGATGCTCGATAGCCTAAGCGAGTTTGGAAACACAAATTAATACGAGATAGATAGAAGTTGCAAATATATGTATCGAACATACAAGAAGCAATTTACTGATAGGGGTGTTTCGTCATTCTTGGGCTCCAAACAGTATAGTTATAGTTACGAATGTTAATATATCATCCATTGGCATATGACTTGATAACGTTAAAAAAATAAACAATCAAGAACTGGTCATATAAACGCTTCCTCAGTTAGGAAGAGATGACTAAACTCGGAGAAGCTTTCATGGTCCAGAAGACTCGTGGTCTATGTTTTGTGGACACAATGTCCTCTGGACGTCTATTACATTAAATTTATACGATATAAGTTCTAACAGGCTGATAGCGGCGACAGGCCAACAACCCACGAATATGAACCCACAATCAAAACCACCAAACTGAACCCCACACCAATTGACACTCCCCCATACACATACGCATATCGTTTACGCTGAATCCCGTATAGTTCGGAAATAAACGTACTAATGGTGGAAAAGGACCCACAGAAGCCATCTTCAAGAGCAGTAATTACTTGGCAGTGAAGCATACTAGACACTAGCAAATCGTCTGAATTTCTCTTCTTGCCGTGTTGAAGAATTACTAAAATAGATACGATAATTGTAGCCATAACATTAGCGGCAAAAGTCCCGAAGAAGAACTGCTTTGATAATTTGTTTAGTAGTTTCCCAGTCCAGAATCTTGCAAATACACCAAAAGGGCCAAAAAAGCATGCAAGCGTCCAGTACCTCCAACTAGGTTCCGTAATAGAGAGGACTAGCACAGTTATCCATCCTAATAATCCAAGCACTGCTAATATTAATTCCAATAATAAACTATATCTGGCGATTGACATAGTATAAGATTTTTCAAGGCCATCAAGCAAATGGTGACCGAAATAAAACCCACTAAACGAAACGGAAATTGTTGTAATTAGATAGCTGAGAAACACCATGACTCCGTATCCAGGATTCAAGTACCCCTCGCCTGTGGCAGGTTGTAGGGCCGCCAATTCAAATAACGAAACCATAAAAGAAGAAAACGACGTGATGCTTCCGCAACAGCCCGTCGCCAAGCCCACATACAGAGGGATCTCTGCCTTGGACTTGAAGACCCGTCGTCTATGTTGGTGATGTATATCTCCGTGCTCAACTGCATTAATAATTTCACCAATATTGATTTCGTCCACAACTAAATCAGTAAAGAAGTCTTTACTTTTTAGCAGAACTCCCATTATCAAGCAACCAGCGAAATTACTCCATAGAACCCCGCCATATTGCGAGCCTTGAAAAGAAGTCAGCCTATTTAATCCTGCTCTGGCCAACACGCCAATGATTCCGAAAAAAGCCAGCAATAGATGGAGAATGATATAGTCCAATAGCTTATTAGAAACGGATGTCACTTTAGGGCTCTTAGCGGGAGTAGAAGATGAGGTGTGAAGAGGTTGTCGAGATACAGATTGGGATCTTTGGCGAACTAGACCATCGCTATTATCAAGATCTGTCTTCTCGACTTCTTCTGGTGAAGTTGTTGGCAATTCCATCCCTAGAAATCATGCCAATATATATATATATATAAATCAAGACTGTTATAATGATTAGTGTTGGATTTTGCAGTAAACGTTTTATCTCCAAGAAACCCGTTCTTGAAAATCAAAATGATCTTATAGTAAGCGTTTAGTACGCGAAAGGTACGGCGTTTACGATCAACACGCGGACCGACAGTACAGAAAAGGACTTCAGAATATTAATATATCAATAATCTAGGAGAGAGATCGATACATGAAGTGCTCATTGTATCTTGTCTATATCTAGTTTATAACTTTTAGCTTATCTATCTCATCTATCTCGTTTTTCACCTTATCTCATACCTTTTGTATTTAGCTCTCGATAGCCAGCCCTCAGTGTCAAGTGGTAAACTATTCGTCCGCCCATTTTCCACTCTTCCCCTTTGTTAATACTTAATTGGCAATGGCTTCCTATAAGAGATGGCTATTTGCGGCAGTAATTGTTTCTAGTATGGTCGAACCACCGGAATGCCTCATCCGCTCTAATGCTCAATCGACTATGGGCCGACGGTAACAACGTCCTAAGATCCCGTTCCCAGCCTCACTGGCAATCCACAGCAGTCCCAAAGCTCGTTACGTACAACGGTCCTACCAGCTTATGATCTTCTCATCTTGACCGGTTTTGAGTCAACTTCGTACGATCAGGTGACTCCACTGTAAAAGAAATTGACGGGCATTATCGAACCTTGACTTCATCTCGAACCTAACCGCAGTCTCTGTTCCCCAGCTTATGATTCGATATCAATCGTTAAAATAGCAATAATAACGTATATATGTCACTAGTCATACTCAATTATCGTTCTCTACCAATTGCTATAGCTATAACTGTCTTAGATAATAATAATACAACCCAGATTAATTGTCTGCCATTTTGAAAGTCTGATACATTGATAGATCTCTAGTTCCAAGCATCTCCCAAACATATATCTTCGCTCCCAATTACATATTCACTCTCAATTACATACATCCCCGTCCCATGCAATAAACGAAAGTTACAACGATCTAATTCTACTCGGAACATACGGAAAAACCCAGCTATTTACATCTAACTCTTATATCCGCAGCATGTCGGCCTGACTCGGCTTAAGTCCGATAATTCGAACCGCCAACATATATGGCCAGCCATTGTGTGTCCAATCTCAGTACTTTGACGGATAGCCACTTTGGCCAGCTTTTCAGCTAGAAGAACTAGAAGAACTTGTCGTTACTTCTGATACCAACAAGGCTGACCGAGTTACCATACAACTTAAGCACGAGATATTTCCGGCCAACTTGCTGTGGGTCGGAAATAGTATATAGCAACTGCATCAAGGCATATACATATCTATTTGTAATGTTAGTAATGAAAGTCGACATTGTATAAAGGCAGTGTTCTGCCCACTTTAGTTTTTAGTTCTGACCATTAGTAATCTAACTTTTATCATCATTTTCACTACTACTACTACTACTACTACTACTACTACTACTACTACTACTACTACTACTACTATGTCATACATTCTTAACTCAGGTACTAAGATTCCCAACATCGGATTGGGTGTTTACCTTGCTCCTGCTGGAGAAACATCGAAAATCGTCGGTACCGCTTTGAACGCTGGTTATAGACACATCGATACTGCTCAAGCCTATAATAATGAAAAGGAAGCTGCTGACGGAATTGCTGCCTTCCTCAAGGCCAACCCATCCATTTCTCGAAGTGAAATATTTTATACTACAAAAGTATGGATCAGCAACTTTGGTTATGACAATGCCATGGCTTCTATAAAGTCTTCACTTCAACTAGCCTCAAGTATTGGCTACATTGATCTTTTGCTACTTCACGCGCCTAAAGGGCCACCCGAGGCTAGATTGGGTGCCTATAAAGCCCTTCAAGACGCAGTCGCTCAAGGAACTGTCAAAAACATCGGCGTCTCCAATTACGGAATCAACCACTTGAAAGAGCTTTTGGGATGGTCTGGCCTCAAGGTTAAGCCATCAGTCAATCAAATTGAAATAAACCCTTGGCTCCAGCGAGAAGAGCTTCATGACTTTTGTAAAGAACATCAAATTATTGTCGAGGCTTATTCGCCCTTGATGAGAGGTAAAAGACTGGATGACCCTGAGCTTGTCGCCTTAGCTAACAAATATGGCAAGTCCGTTGCCCAAATTCTTGTTAAATGGAGTCTTCAAAAAGGATTTTTGCCACTTCCTAAGTCTGCTACCGAATCCAGAATTAAGAGCAACTTTGAAGTTCAAGACTTTGAGCTTTCCAAGGAAGATCTTGACAGTCTTGGAAGCAAAACTGACGATTATGTCACCATTAATGCCTGGGATCCCACCAAATGGGACTAAACAAATAGAAGTTACAAGTTACAACATGACTATATATAAAATTAAATTAATCAGTAATTGAATATCCGATCAATCTGTATAACTAACTTGTGAGTGCGATAGATATTGCCTATCCATGTACAGGTATCCGAGACGCGTGTCGAAAATCGATATTTCCTAATTAGGGCGTATAAGTGAAAAAGCCGTATGGAAACACGAAACACCAAACGCGACTTGTAATTAAATCTTACATGAACAGACACAAACTCAGAATCTTATTCTTTCCTTCACTATATAACTTTGTATTCACTAATTTCATTTCTGAATTAAAATATTAAGAATGTCAAACTTAGTGGATGCTTTAATGTCGGAAGATAGTGGAAATACTCCGTTGTCTGATGAAAATAGTCGTACTCCGCTTCCAATCCCTTCGTCTCCTAATCTTCCTCTGTCTGATTCAAGCACCTTTGGCGGCGGCTTTGGTGGCTCCAGTTCTGGAGGCAATCAAAGGAGATACGGAGATTTCACATCAAGCTCAGCTCCTCATCAGAATAGTGATGCTTTTGGTGGTGGTGGAATTGGTATTTCTGGACCTCGTGGTGGTATCTCTGGGTCTGGTAAGGCTGGTAACGGCACCGGCGTCAACCAAGTCGATAATGAAGATCAACCAGCCGACATCAGACGGGGAGCCTTTAACTTTTCTGCTATTCCGAAAGTCACCGACGCTACTGGCGAGAAGGTGCGTGAATATTTCGAAAATTTCTTAGAAACTTTCCGAGATGATAGCTCCGCTCACGATGGTCGACACTATATTTCTCAGATTCACGCTTTGAAGACTTATGAACTGTCTACATTATATGTGGACGTATTACATTTATCGAGCCATGACAATGGTGTACTTGCCGGCGCTATTACCGATCAATACTACAGATTCTTGCCATTTTTACAAAAAGGTTTACGAAGATTGATCAAGAAATATGAGCCAGGATTATTATACCCAAGACTTGGTAGCAATTATGACGATGACTTGGTTGGTGGTAATAACTCCCAAGTGCCTACTCAATCCGGTACAAGCATGACGTCGACTGAAGACGCTGACAAAATTTTTCAAATCGCTTTTTATAACCTCCCATTAATCAACCGTATCAGAGATCTTAGAAGTGATAAGATTGGTGCTTTGATCAGTATATCCGGTACTGTCACGAGAACCAGTGAAGTTCGTCCAGAACTTTATAAGGCGACCTTTACGTGCGATGCTTGCAGATCCATTGTTGATGGAGTTGAACAAGTATTCCGTTATACTGAACCTTATATGTGCCCTAATGTTACATGTCAAAATCGAAGTTCCTGGACTTTGAATGTCGGTAAATCTCAATTTGTTGATTGGCAGAAGGTTCGAATCCAAGAAAACTCACACGAAATTCCAACTGGTTCTATGCCCCGTACTTTGGATGTTATTCTTAGAGGAGAAATCGTTGAACGAGCAAAAGCTGGTGACAAGTGTGTATTTTCAGGTACTGAAATCGTCATTCCTGATGTTGCCCAATTAGGATTACCAGGGATCAAACCAACTGCTATTCGTGATAATCGTGGAGTTGGTCGTGGTGCTGAGGGTATTAATAGTGGGGTTAGTGGATTGAAGGCACTAGGAGCACGGGATTTGACATACAAACTTGCTTTCTTGGCTTGTATGGTCCAAGAATCGGATGCCAGTGACGCTTCTCGAGGCGACATTCGAGGCGATGGGTCTCAAGGTGAAGAAGAGCAAGAACAATTTCTTAACTCGTTGACTTTAGAAGAAGTGGAGGAGTTGAAAGCAATGGTTCATTCTGATCATGTTTATTCAAAATTAGTGGATTCTATTGCTCCAACAGTTTGGGGACATGAGCTTATTAAAAAGGGAATCCTTTTACAGCTGATGGGAGGGGTCCATAAAACAACAGTTGAAGGAATAAATCTAAGAGGCGATATTAATGTCTGTATTGTTGGTGACCCCTCTACCTCTAAATCTCAATTTTTGAAGTATGTTTGTGGATTTCTACCTCGAGCTGTATACACGTCTGGAAAAGCTTCATCAGCAGCTGGTTTAACTGCGGCGGTCGTTAAAGATGAGGAAACAGGAGAATTCACAATCGAAGCAGGAGCATTAATGTTGGCTGATAATGGTATTTGCGCAATTGATGAATTTGATAAGATGGATATTTCAGATCAAGTAGCCATCCATGAAGCAATGGAACAACAAACTATATCTATTGCTAAAGCAGGTATTCACGCAACACTCAACGCTCGTACTTCAATCCTAGCGGCGGCTAACCCAGTTGGTGGTAGATATAACCGAAAAACGTCACTTCGTGCCAATATTAATATGAGTGCCCCTATCATGTCGCGATTCGATTTATTCTTCGTTGTATTGGACGATTGTAATGAAACGGTTGATAGGCAATTGGCTCTTCATATTGTTGATTTACACATGAATAGGGATGCTGCTATTACCCCACCATTTACCACCGAACAATTACAGCGGTATATTCGTTATGCGAGAACTTTCAAGCCTGTTTTGACCAAACTGGCAAGACAAAATCTTGTTAAAAGATATAAGGAACTTCGATCTAACGACGCTCAAGGATTTGGGCGTAGTTCCTATAGAATCACTGTGCGTCAATTGGAATCATTGATTCGTTTATCAGAAGCAATTGCTAGAGCCAATTGTGTTAATGAAATCACTCCCGAATTTGTTAATGAGGCATATCATTTATTAAGACAGTCTATTATCCACGTCGATAAAGATGATGTAGATGTTGACGAAGACGAAGGTGAAGGTGAAGGGCAACAAGAAGACTCCAACAACCACGTAAATATTGAGGAACAAGATGAAGAGCCTTCACAATCCCATCATGATCGAACTAAAATTACTTATGACAAATACACCCACATGATGAACCTAATTGTTCACAGGATCAATCTTGAGCCGGCAGGTTCCAACGGCTTAGGAGAGGAAGTTCTTTGTAACTGGTATCTTGAAAGAGAACTAGATAATCTTAATTCGGAAGAAGCTCTTGAGGATGAGAAGAGCCTTTTCCGTAAAGTTGTCAAAAGGTTAGTAAAAGATAGTATTCTTATTAAAGTTTTAGGCGAACGACTCGAAGATGGAAGCAACGAGTCCGATGGCACGACATACACAATTCATCCTAATTGTGCTGTCATTGATGACCTCCCTGAAGCAGACCTACAAGCTATTGAAGTTGACAATGAAGATAATGAATTTGCTTAATTAAAGTTTATATCCCGATTATAATAATATATTTATGACTCAAGTATCTCTGCGATTCTATCCAGTGTCCACCGCACTAACCGGGAGCTACTAGGCTTACTTTTTCAGCAGTCGGTAGACTGTAGAAGATTCCAATTTGTCTGTAAAGCATAGCATCGAGTCTATTGGAGCCAGCCATCGAATGCATAGTTGACCGCCGAACGACAGCCAGCATTTACGCGTAGTAAACGCGTGTTATTAAACCAGCATTTCCTGATTTGTATGGAAGAGCTGCAGATTTTTCAACCCAGCCGCGCGTGTCAATTAACGCTCGCGAATCAACGCGTCTCTAGATATAAAGCTCCCTCGTTTTCTTTCCACTTCTCGAGTTCAAGTCAATTCAACTCGTCTCAAAATTGCAAAAATAAACACAACTGAAAATGCTGGAAGCCAAACTCGACCAAGCCTCTGTCTTGAAAAAGGTAAGTATGGCACAATAATATAGCTCGACGACTCCGAGCCTTGTGCATTCTAACCTCCAAATAGATTGTTGACGCCATCCGTGAACTTGTTACTGATTGTAACTTTGATTTCTCTGAATCTGGTATTGCTCTTCAAGCCCTTGATAGTTCACACATTGTATTGGTATCCTTGTTACTTGGAAGTGATGGGTTTTCAGAATATAGAACAGACCGTAATCTTACTCTTGGTGTTAACATCAATTCTTTAGCAACCGTTCTAAAGTGTGCTACCAATGATGATATTTTGACACTTCGTGCCGAGGACAAGGCCAATAAGCTATCTCTGACTTTTGAAGATACCAAATTGGACCGTATTTCTGAATTCAACCTTAAGCTCATGGATATCGATCAGGAATATTTGACCATTCCTGAAGCTGAATATACCGCATCTATAACATTACCATCAGCTGATTTGCAAAGAATCTGTCGTGACTTTAAAGCAATTTCTGATTCTATTAGAATCATTGCTGATAAGGATGGTGTTACATTTCAAGCTGAAGGCGATCTTGGTGACGGTAGTATCCACCTTAAGCCTTACACTGATTTGGAG